>BSAI01000185.1:1224569-1241388 GCA_036245035.1 Adrianichthys oophorus | reverse complement strand
ACACACACACCCACACACACACACACACACACCTACAGACACACACACCCACACACACACACACACACCTACAGACACACACACACCCACACACACACACCCCACACACACACACCCCACACACACAGGGCAAGCAGTGTGGTAGCATCAGGAATTACAGTCACTCACCCAGAAGTCTGAGATTTTATGGATACGTGTGGAAATTACAGTGTTCATCGATGAATATTGCCAGCTGAAGCATGTTCCACTTGTGGGTGACACATGGAAGGGTTAAATACCTTCCTTCCTCCTTTCATTTATTTTCCGCTCTAACACAGGGGACTCTCTGCAGGGCAGGAAGTCACTTTTTTAACCACGCTAAATGCTTTAATTAAGCCCTCTAACCACTGGGGAAGAGACAAAGCAACAATGCCATGAGCCTCATTAAAGCTCCCTGCATCTGCACTCTGCTCTACCATTAGCTGTCATGAGCTGCCTGTGTCAGAGCATTAAAACATGCTGGAACAAAGTGGAATGACCTGCAGAGGCTCAAGTATGTTTTACAAACTCTTTTTTGCAAGAAGACTTGAACAGTTATCCTTTAAAAACATTTTGAAAACTCTTGTCAATTTTAGGACACCTTTTGATGCATTTTGTCAGTGCACTGCAACAAAAATGCAACAAAAACATGGATAACTATGCCATGTGATAAAAACAAACAAATAAATAAATGAAATGTTGACTCCATCCTAATGTTGCGTTCTAAGAGTTTACACCAAGTTGTTTCAAATTGGAGCTCAGTACACCTCTTGGTCACATAGACTTTTAATTGCCCAGCAATGTATGGAGCAAAAAATCCTGAAGTGTTGGACATGATCGATGAAAATCCCTAGGACGAGTTTCCTCTTCAAACATTTCCTTTTTCCCTTCTACAACTGCGTGCAACCTCTTATGAAGAAGTATTCTGAACACTTCTCTGTACCACAGAGTGACACTCTAATCCAGTTTAGTAAGATCCATTTGCGAGCGATCCAGAGGAGATTCCCCAGGAGCAAGAAATGTTTCCCATTTACGGGAATTCTCTGGAAGCATGTATGTACCCAAAGAATTAAGAATGAAGTAAAATGATCCAATGAGGTGTCCTCCATCTCTGCAAGTCTGCAAGAGCTTTTCTACATCATGTTCAGCAGTAGGGGGAATGACGTGGGAAGAAAGAAGATGTCTCAGTTGGGGATTTGCAAAAAAACTATGTTATTGAGGAACATTAAATACAGTTTGTTCTGGTTGAAAGGACATCACAGTGTTATCTTTAATCAGATTGCTGATTACATGTATTCCTAAATTGTGCCAAAAAGAGAACACAGATGGACCCACACCTGCAGGAAAATCAGAATGTGAGTTATAAAGGAAAGTCAGGATTTTACTTTTGTCCTTCCCAGGTGTTTTTGGATATCCCTGATAAACCCTGATACTATTATAAATAATACGATTTTTTCTAACCGTCAGTGGGATTTTGGTCACATCATAGGTAATCAATCCCAACGGAGAATGAGGAGAACATGCTCACAAATCAATGCATGTTTCCGTCTTGAGATATGTATGTAAACATAGCCAGTAATGATGGGAGCATCTGCAGAGGGTACCAGAGATAGTGTGTAGGTGTAGATTCCTCTTTATTTGTGTGTATATGGGGGAGTTTCCACATGTCTTTCAGGTCAGAACATCTGCCTTGGTCAGGCCCCTAATGGCAAAGCTTCTGATTTGCTAAATTAATTTTGTAACCAGACATAGAACTAAATTTGTCAAAAGTTTTAAGAACAGTAGGAACTGATTTTGTTGGAAACCTCAAGAATAGGATTATGTCATCAGCATACAGGGCAATCTTATGTGCCACATTCCCCAGCAGAATTCACTTAACCTCAGCCTGGACATGTATACTTTCAGCTAGTGGTTCCAATGCTAAGGCAAAAAGAAGTGGGCTAAGAGGGCACCCTTGGCAAACACCTCTTCCTAATACAAATGGATCAGAGCAGCACCCACTAGTCAACACAGCAGCCATAGGTGAATGATATATGGCCCGTATCTATCTAAGGAAACTCCTGCAAAGTCCGAACCTATGGAGAACTTCAAAAAGTACTCTCACTCGATCCAATCAAAGGACTTTTCAGCATCAAGAGAGATAGCCAAGGATTTCTGCTTTTTTCAGAGGAGCACTGGACATGATTCAGCAGCCTTCTCATGTTGCTAAGCGAGAACTGGCACAAACCCTGTCTGGTCTGAATTAACAAGGATTGGAAGAAAGTTCTGCAGCCGACGAGCAAGAAGTTTAGAAAGCACCTTGCTATCGACAGAGATAACACCAATAGGTCGATCCACATACCTCAGCTGGTTTGTCCTGTTTTTTAAGATCACATATATATATGTGGACAGTAGGGGAAACGGAGCCTCTCTCAAATGAAACATGTCTGTTAGTGGACCAACTAGCAACCTACAGAATGTATTTTTATAAAATTCAGGTTCAAAACCATCTGGTCCTGGGGGTTTTCCCCTCTTTAGAGCAGATATGGCCTCAGAGACTTCCTCTGTGCTGATTGGTTTATTTAGAATTTGGTTTTGATCATCTGACAGAGTCAGAAACTTTATCTTTTTCTTTTCAAGAAAATCTTGCTGCAAACAGAAGATTCACAATGAGAAGTGTAAATGTCTTGGTAAAATAATGTCATTACTTGATTTTTGTCAGCGGACTTGCTTTTTACATTTGTAGCTGGTACTGTAGATGTTTTTTTTTTTAAATTCAAGATGCCGGGCTCTTCCCAAGGTCAAAGGTCAACAAAACTTCTGTGGTGGTTGTGGACTATAAGTACATACAGTATGTACAGAATTTTTCAGAAACTGATGACCTATTGGGATTTCCACCCACAACCATCTCTAGAGTTTACAGAGAATGGTCCACAAAAAAGAAAATATTCAGAGAGCAGCAGTTCTGTGGGTGGAAATGCCTTGTTGAGGTCAGAGGTCAGAGAATCTCCAGACTGGTTCCAGCTGATAGAAAGATAACAGTAACTCAATAACCACTGGTTACAGAAGTTACAGAACTATTCCAGCCACGTGGTTGTGGCGCTCTATGTATGCTTTCCCGGCCAGTATCTTGCGGCTGTTTCGGGCGCCTCTTTTACATCCGACACCTTGGGGCTGCCAGAGCATAACCTGCCCACTGTTGAGCAAAGACAATGTACACCCTGGACGGGTCGCCAGCCTGTTGCAGGGCATAAGTTAGCAAGGCATAGTTAACAAGTAGGCGTATTTCTGTCCAAGTTGGGGGTTGGTTAGTTTGCAACGGGACAAGATAAACAATAAAGATTTCATACAGTTTTCTGAATACTTTAGTGATAATATAATGCTGTTATCGTAGAAGTGAAACATGTAGCAAATACATTAATTTATATTTGAAAAAGTCCTTGAAAAAAGAACAATGCTGGGAAGAATGTTCAAGAAGAAGATTTCAAGTGAGGATGAAGATGTACAAACTAAAATTATAGAGAAGAAGAAGAGTGCTTCCCTGCATTTATCAAGGTCTTCAGTACTACAGTCAATTAAAGTATTTTATCCACAAAGTCCCGTCTACATTCTTACTTACAGTCAAAATGTAGTCTCAACTGCATTTATCTGCATTAGTGCTGTAATGATTCATTTGAACAACATTTTGATATCATAATTTGTGGTTCCTTATCTGATTCAGAGTCTATTTGTTCATTTTTGAAGAATCTGATTTGATCCAATTCTCTGATATAAAATGGATCAGGACATCTTTATCCAAAACTCCAACCAGTGTGACTCAGAGATAAATAGCTGCTACTGAACAGTGCAGCTGAAGTTTTCCAGATTCTTGTGTTTCTTCAAGATAATCAAGTGTAAATAAATATGTGTACAAACAAACAAGGAATGAATGTCAAACCCATTCCCATTTGAGTTTGATAAAGTTCATTCCACTGTTGTTTTTCCACATCAGAATAATCCAAAGGAACATTATTAGAACATTCTAGCACACTGTATGGTCACATGACTTTGGAAATTCAAAGTGTTTCCACACATTGGACTGCAATAGACTCACAAACAAGGTATGTTTGATTCCTGACTGCTTTGTGGGCTTTGGGATTCATTTCATGCACATCACCAAAACTTACCATGAGCCAAATGAATACTTTGTGTTAAGCAAAGTTTGTCCACCTGAAAATGCTAACCAGGAGAAGGCATGCAGCTCAGGCCACAGTGGAGACCTAGCTGTTTTTCAATCATACGTACAGATATTTTGGTATCCCTCCCAAACCCATGTTCTTTTGATTTCTTGGCATTTAGATCCAAATTCCTTCCCCCGGTATCAAATTGTTTCATTTTTAGGCCTTCAAAACCCCAGATCTTTTTCATCTCTGATAGAAATGTCATTATTCTTATTTAATTAGACTTGGGCATTTCATTTCACTTACAGGTGTTGATATCATACGGTTAACCCAGTCACTAGTAATGCCCATACTCTCTGCACACACAGGGTGTGGACGTGATACCAAAGGGAAATGTAGGACGCCTGTACAAAGCCCACACAAAAAATAACCCTCTGATTATCTCATTTAATTATTTCTAAAAGCCAGGCTGTGCTGCATTAATCACGTGAACAGCACTCCTTGCAAGGTGTGCAGGATTGTGGGAAGTATCTGGAAAAACTGTGCGACACGGCTGCGTCTCAGCTACTTTGCTTACCCTTATGTGTTGCTTAAGTGTTCAGTACAACCTGTCGCCCCCAGCATGCATGTAGAAACAAAACTGCATGAACGGGCTCACAGAGTCCTCTACATCCTTGATATTTCTTGCAGATGACCTGCTTGCCCCGTACTGGTTCGCCCATTTTTCACTTTTCTGGACATAAAGACTAAGTGGATGTTTTTATTTTGTTGTAGTTTGTTTCCAATATCTTTTTGTGAAGTTCAGTTGCACCATCTCTGAGCTGTGTACATTTCTGGGGTCCCCTCTCAGCTCACATGTTAAAAGTTTTTCCACCATGGTCAAATTGTATAATTCTTTAGAATCTAATAGAATTCTTTTTTAATGAAATGTTTTAGAATATTTGGTTGTTAAATAAAATACATCTGCTGTGCAGGCCTCCTTATGTTATTCATGTTTGTGTTCACAGCTGTTGCTGTCAGTCTCCTACTCCTTTCCAATGTTGCTTTGTTTGTATAAAGTCATCTAATGGTAATGCTTTCTGACTGATCTTTTTTTCTCTTGCAGGCCTGGCCAGAGCCAAGTCAGTCCCCAGCCATACTTACTCCAACGAGGTGGTGACCCTATGGTATCGGCCTCCAGATGTCCTGCTGGGCTCTACGGACTACTCCACCTGCCTTGACATGTGGTGAGTGCTGGAAGCCTCTGACCTGTGTGTTTACTGCAGCATGTATTCCCAGATCTGCTAGAACTCTAATGGAACAAACTATGGTTGAAAAGAGACTAAACAATCAATGTCCACAAACTCTGCAACTGCAAATGTTACCCCACCTCTTTTGTCTCCATCGGGTCTAACCTTTGGAGAGACAACAAAATGTATCTACTTACTTAGGAAACCCACAAAAATGAATGTGTTGTTACCAGCTGAGCATAGTGCCTCCTGTCCACCAAGGTTAATAAGCATCCGAGAGAAGGAGTTCAGACTGCTGCACGTGTCTAACATGCTTTTCTTAAGAACTGTGGAAACTCACCAATAACTGAAGCAGCAGCAGATGACAGAGGGCCTCACTGAGATGCAACTGGACTCCAAAGACAGCAGTCTTTAGCTCAGAGAAACCTCCTCTCGTATTCAAGAACTCTGTTGTCAACAAAGCACTCATGTGGCTGAAGACCCCTCATGCTTGAGCTCTGTTTTCATTGCCACTTGATGATATTCACTCAATGCTGAGTGAATCTGCTTCTCTATGTCTTTTTTAATGTAAATTTGGTTTGAACTTTTTCTTATTTGTTCTTCCATGATTGATCAAAAAGGTTAATTTACTTTCACAAAAACAACTTTATTTCAAAGAAAAAGAGAAACTAAATTATTAACCAAACAAGAATGAAGCTGAACCAGAAAAAAACAGTAACCAGATCAAACAGAGACCAAACTGTGGAATGATGATACAGGACCAGGTTGACTCACTTAACTTTTCCACGGGCAAGGCATTGTGAAGACCCAAGAACCATGGGAGCATCAATCCCACTGATATAGTTCTGTTATTCAAGTTCAAGTCATGCATTTTTCTGAATTATAAACTTTAACACAACACATTAAAACAAATAATATGTTCCAGAGAAATAAGCAATGTTTATGAACTAATAACACAGTAACATTCAAGTTTTGTCACTATTTTGCACACTTTATCTTTTGCCAGCTTGATGTCTCGTAGTCTTTTTTTCTTGTTGCTGGGAGGCAGGTTACAACATGGTCTACATGGTCTACCCCTCTTTCTCCAGTTGGAGATGTCTTGCTGAGGGTGGGCCCTCAAGTGGGGCTCTGGAAAAAGCATAATCTGTTACCAGGCTCTCTCCTGGAACATGGACAATGCTGAAAGACAAGCATAGCAGCCTCAGATGAAAGCTCAAGATCTGTGGTGAAAGATCATTAAAGCCGTAGGTGCTCAATAGAGGAACAAGGGGCTTATGATCTGTCGATAGTGTGGATTGAAGACCCATAAGATATTTAATGAACACCTAAGCAACGTCCTTTTACAATGTGTGCATAGTGCTTCTCAATGTCTGTTAATCCACTTGAGAGTTATGTCACTGGTTGCCATAAAACATCTTCCTGATTCTGTGCAAAAACGGTATACTACAGGATATGGTGATGCATCTGCAGCAGCTCATTCATTCTGTGTTGGAATATTGGCATCGTATCTGTGTGTGATTTAGAATATCTTTTAATCTCTGAAAAGCTCTTTCAGTGGTGTGGCAATGGTAGCATGATGTGGCATAAACTTGGCAATATAGTATGCCATCCCCATGAGACGCGGCATGTCCCCGAGACAGGAAGGTCACAGAAACTGATTACTTTGACTTCACTCACTTAAATGCTGTGACTCTCAACAATCATTTCTGACTTTGCAAACTCTCATATGTTGTTGAAAGTCAGCTCAGAGCTATTTGTGCTTTCTGAACCTCTCCGTCTCTTTTAACCTCTTAAGACTCAAGCTTATATTGGAGCGATCCCTCCACATATGTAATCACAGAGTCCCAGTTAAGCAGAATTAACTACTGCGGTAATATCACCCAAAATGTGATGACTATGCATGTAGCTGCCAGTTCCCAGGTTAAACTCTGGATCTTCTCTCAGGAATTGACTGAACATCCTGCCCTTGTGTCCAACTTGAAACCATCATATTCTTTATTTATTGTGACATTCTCTTCCTGTGGTTTGGACCCACTCTGAACCTATTTCTCCTAGTAACACGCATTCTTCACTGTTTCTCTCGGCCTGATCTTTCGTGACTTAATGTAATCTCTTCACCTGAATGACAAATTATAGGAAAATGCCTTTTTGTGTCATTGAATGTCACTCTCTTGGCAGTCTTTCTGGTGAGTGTTTGATTCTTGAATCACAACGGCAGCACTCTTTTTTATGTGGCTTGTATAGTTTTTTCCACTTTTTGACTGTTGCCTGGACAGCTTCCTCTCATTTTTTTCTTATTTGTCTTAATGGCATACATGCCTGATATGTAGTTGCCAGAGGCTGTGCTAAACCTAGTTTTTTGATGCTTCTAGACTGTTTCACCCTGTCTGACTTTTTGTAAAGCTTTTGTCGTGATTCACAACCCATTTGTAGCTGTTCTGACAGCTTTTTCTCTTTCATTCCAACTGCCATCCGGTCCTCACGAGTTCTTCTTTAAAACTCCCAAACCACAGTTTTCTGCTAATCTGTACAACTGCGATGAATGTTTGTGCACTCTCCCCATTTTGTTGATGCCTAGAATTAAAGTGTGCTCTGTCAATGACCTTATTGTGTTTTTCTACACAGTCAAACGCTGTTGTAACAGCTTCATTTTTCTTTTATCTGCATCATTCTGTGACAAAACAACTAAATCATCACCTGCATTGTCTCCTATGGCTTAACGCAGAGAATTCAGCTGATACTCCACTGATTTTTGTCTTCTGGAGCAGTTGAAACCCAATTCCTCTCAAATCATCTGATCCACTTTGGCCATTCTACAAACAGGAAAAGTCACTCACCTCTGGTGGATTTTTAAGTACAATAGTGTCTGTCATATTCTTCATTCCTCTAAGTTCAACATTAGAACTTTCAAAAGCATTGTTTCTGCAGCCACATGTGCATGGTGCATCTCAGAGTCTTGTCATTGTGCGCTGGTTTAAGTGTTTAGTCTCTTTTTAGAAGCTCACTCCACATTACAATGTACAAAGCATTGTGGGGACCTGTGCATCATGGGAATATTAGTCTCACTGCTACACAAACCTTAATAATATCATCAGAACAGACCTCAGGTGTGTGACACACCTGGGACAAAATAAAAAGGTTCCCGCCTTGCCCGCCTATGTGTTGAAGTGCACTTGGGCAAGACACTAAACCCCACATGTGTGAATGCGTGGGTCAATGGGACTATACGTGTTCAGAGCTTTGGGTTTTAATCACGCTAGGAAAGCAAGTACAAGTACACACCATTTACCATTTAACCCTGGAAACCCCATGGGGTATACTTTGGTAGCTTTTTCTCATTTCTTTTCTTTCTTTTTTTCTTTTTTTTTCTACAATTTTTTTTCCTTTATTTTAATTCTTATTTTAGTTTGTTTTTTCATTGGATTGTTTTGGCTGCTGTAATTGGCATACCTAAAATGAACATACAAAAAACAAATTATCAAAGTAATTTGGAAAGCTCAGAAGAAAATGTTTTTTTTGTTTGTTTCTGCAGAGTTAAGTATCAAGGAGCCAAATGAGGAAAAGGAAGCGGAGCTAAACAGTTAGATTCAAGAGAGAGCATGGCCGCCGACTAATGAAACCTGGCGGACCCTCCCCAGCTCCTCTAAAATGTTCTTTATGCCCTTCATTTCCTTCTGGAGCATTCTTCAAACATGGAACTGCAGCTTCACCAGCTTGTGTGGACTTGGTCTGTCTCCCACGTGTCTTCAGCTGTCGCCATGTTATCGCATCGAAATCCCAGCGGGTCACTGCATCCCATGAAAGGGCAGAGCTGTTGGGGGAACATTGTGTCTCAGGGACATTTTATGCAGTGCTGATCTGCAGGGTGTTGTTCCGTTCCAGTGGGAGCCCTCTGGCTCAAACATGAACTCTGTTCACTTATAGCTCAGTCGTCCATGAAGAAGCATCTTTGCAGAGCCAAGAGGTGGAGTGGATCTGTCTGTCTGTCTTGAGGGAACCCCCCCTCCTGTCACAGCAGTTTGCAGGCGGGATATGGACTGTTTACCTTGCATGAGCAGCACTTCGAGACCTGTCTTTTATCATTTAAAGTTGTGGCTTTATGGCTCTAAAAACCCAAAGTTCTTCTTCATCAACAGTTGTGTTGACACCATTCTTGAGGCCACACAAACATAGATACAGAATGTTTTATTTCATGAACTGCTTAAAATTGTATAAATGAAAGCAGCCAAACTCTGTGTCCTGTCACACAGACGTCTGCATGCAGGTTTGTGGTCTCCATCATCCAAGGAGACTGCATTGGCAGTTTCACGATGACCTCCATGACATGAACACTGCCTCTTCAGTAAACACAGAAGATAAAGAACTTTGTCTCCAACCACATGGGCTGCCCCCCTTACCCACTCCTCACACACAGAGGTATAGTTGCAGACTCTCATAGAGGTAATTTACACAAAAGCTAAGCTGCTCTGGGTTCAGCCAGCAGGTCAAGCAAACATCCTTGTCATCCTATTTATCAACCTGAGTGAACGGCTGCAGTAATAATGGATATAAAGACAGCAGATATGAAGAACCCATCAGGCTCCAGCATCACTGTGGCACGCTGGTTATCTGGTGTTTAGGTCGACAAGCTCTCCTCACAGCACTGGACTCTCTGTCCGGTGTCTGCGCTCTCTCTCTTCTTCTCTGAGAGGCACATCTAAAAAAATAGAATATTTAACCCGGCCACTCGTGGGTGAAGGCCGTCACTGGACAGGTCGCCAGTCTGTCGCAGGGGCCACAATCACACACCCACACACACCCGCATTCACACCTAGGGACAATTTAGAGTAGCCAATGAGAGAATGAGAAAACCCACACATGCACAGAGAGAACATGCAAACTTCACACAGAAAGGTCCCCCATTGGTGACACTGTTTCAAGTTACAATTTAACTTGTAAAAATGGGGCCTCAAAAGTTTTCAGAGTAGGGGGCCACTATGCAGAAAGTAGGAGGCAACAATCACCGAAAGCATTCCCTAAGGGGGGGGTCTAGGGGGTCCTCCCCTGGGAAACTCTTGAAGATTAGGGGCCTTCATATGCATTTTTCAGGCATCTGGTTTGAAAATAGTGGAGAAGGGGGATTTAGTACTTTACTTCTACTTTAACGCTGTTGACAGAAATGGTTTTCCTGATTTCCTGTGACAGCTTACAGACTACACAACTCCCAAAACGTTTGAGGAGAAGTTCCTGAAGGACCTTTCTTTGTAAAGTAAACTTGCAACACTGTCAATGAAGTGTTTCATTTTTTATTACTGAAAAGATGTCTCATCACAAAAAAACAGCCTGAAAACATGATATTGATTTGGATTCTTGCCATTATGTCATTGACAGTTACGAGGGCGGGCTTTGTTGTGAGGTGCTGCTGATACATTTGCATTCCCAGTGGATTCCTGTCTGTTATTATTTAGAAATATCGTTTTTTAGGAACGTCCTCTGATTTCATTTTGTCATTGACCACGTCTTAAAGTCTGGTGCATGAAAATATTGTCTCACAATAAGTTGGTTTGTGGTCACACAATGACAACATGTAGAGCAGGTCATTAGCGTCATAGCATCAGTGTGTAACAACACTGCGGTCTCCACATCAGCACTTCTTATAAAACTTTCTGTTTCTGCTGGAAGTCCAGCAGGTTTTTCCTCCAGTTCTGTCTGGAACCTGGATCCTTCTTAAGCCTCGGTCACACAGAGCTTTATGACTTAATCACGGACCAAACCCGTTAAAAAGAGGTGTCCCGTGAAGCAGACCATGTTGTTCATGGTAATGTGGAGGTTATGAGGAGCTACAGTCAATTTATAGACGTGGCAGGATGCGGGGGAAAAGGAGGACGGCGTCAGACGCAGCAAAAAGTTTTGAACTGATGAACTGATTTGAGACTTTAGCAACCACAGGCGGCACACTTGGTAAAGACGTGCAACACACAGGAAACACACTTGATAGTCTGTGTTCTGGCAGTGACTAATACTTGGGGAGACGTGGAGAGACGCAGAAGTTTAGCGGTCCGTCACGGGCAGAGCACGGTCATCAGATGGGTGTCACACGTCTCAAACAAGTTCTAAATACTGTAATGGCTAAAAGGAGGCTCCGTAGTCATGGGATATCGAACGGCTCTTCTATTAAGATCTTCTGTGTCAGACAATTTGGTTTGGAGGAAGAGCAGGAGCTACCGCTCAGCTCAGAGCAACAACAAACAAGCAAACAAAAAAACACACTCACACCCCCCTGTCTCTCCCGCCCCATGCCCACAGCTGATTGACATAAGCTTCGAAACAGCAACCAACATAAAGAAGGGACACGGGTCACCGGCTGTTCTAACTTAGCTCAAACCGTTACAATACCATTGATCGATCACTGCCTAATCACTTCTGTATCACTTGTGATTTGGGGCTATAGCCCCGGTCACACAGCGACTCATGGTTTAATCATGGCCAAAAAGTCCTAAACATCTAGTGGACATGGTCGTCAGTGGTCATTTTTGACCAGGCCGTGCGTTCTGATCTACTGACTTTTTAAATTTTCTGTTTTTGTTTGTTTTTACTGCCGCAACAGTTAGCATACTTTAGCTCCAAGTTAGCTTAGCCGTCCTGGTTTCTTTATCCTCTGATTATCAGATAATTTCAGCAGACATGTTTTTAGTCGTACGTCTGCTACGTCTTTCTAGGCTGTTTTCCACTTCTGAGACCCCTGTGAACATGAACAAATATGATGTTATTGCTTTTTGTGTCAAATGTTTCAAGCATGCTGTGATTGTACGTCATTTAAAATGTACAATCTTGCACAAACATGAAAAACATTTTGAAAATTCATCACTTTTTAAAAGAAATACCATTCTTTCTTTTGTTTTTTGAGTTGACATAAAATTGAATTTAATAAACTAGAGGCAAATTCAACTGCTTTAATATTTCTTCATCCTCCTTCAGTTTTCAGTTGAAAATTATTATTGAAAACCTGTGCTCTCGTCTCTACAACCCTCCACAAGGAAATGGTCTTAGTGTAGGCCGATCAGGGTTATTGTTTCAAAATTATTGAATTAGTCCACAAAAGCAGTTTAGAAAGATATCATATAAGCTAGTTTTCTGGTGAACAGAACCAAATAACCATTCTGTATGTTTTCTGAAATACTGAGCAGGTTTGTCATCCTGTCTCTCAGGGGTGTGGGCTGCATCTTCATTGAGATGATCCAAGGTGTGGCTGCCTTTCCTGGGATGAAGGACATTCAGGACCAGCTGGAGCGGATATTCCTGGTGAGTCATTAATATTAGTTGGTCTTTCTGGGATCTTGATGGAAGCGTTTTCTGAATTTCTGACTTTGAAGAAATGGCATTTAAACTGTTGGATGCTGGGAAGGCTTCTCCTCACACACATAGAACGCCTCTGTTCTGACACTAGACATGGCTACTATTGTGTGTGTATTGTGTCTGTGTTCCCTCTTCTATCTTGCACTGACTTGTGGTATTTTCCGTTTTTCTGTTGCTTGTGCAGCTATGCTTTCTTTGGGTGCTGTGGCTTCAGGGATTGACTGTAGTGCTATCAGACTCTAGACCAGGCCGGAGAGTGACATCCCAAGTGTGTCTGTTTGAAACCTGGAGAACAGGAACTGGAGATATTGTCCTTCTAAAACCTTCTTCAACTTTCTTTTTTCCTTAAATAGCTTTAAATAATCCCAAGCAGCAGCACTACTGTTGCATTTGTTGCCATTGTTGTAGAGTGACACAACCAAAACCGAGTTGTAGTACAAAAGAAGGCATCTATCATGGCTAGACCCGGGGGTAATTGGACTTACACTCCTTGTCTAGTGGCATGTAGAGTTAATACTGTATGACGGACATTACATCTCACGCACATCTGAACGAGTGACACAGACGACGCCTCAGACCACGAACACTGCTGTGAACAACATGAACTGTAGCTGCCACCCCAATGTTTGCAGGCCACTTCTCTGTCAAGCCTGGTATCCCTGATGACCTGGAGCTTCAGTGAAGACCAACTCAGTGTCACAAAGCAATCGTCATGTTCATGCAGCTCCCAGAATCATCTCTGCCACTGACAGACTGAAGCTGATCCTGAGCAGCAAAAAAGAGAGCATAAACGAGGCTGAGACCTGAATCCATCAGCTGAACAAGCTGTGTGTGTCTGTGAGGAGTAGTTATCATTAATATTTGAAATGAGATGAGGTCTCATGAATCTTTCACAATATGATCTGCTGTCCTGTCCTCATAATTAATTTCAATCACTTAAATGAGGCAGACAGAACAGGAAGAAGACATAATGGATTTGTATTCATTGAACTGTGTGATGGGAGAGATGAGAGACAGAAGTTGACTCAAGGAGGAAAAAAGCTATGAGAGCGCTCTCTGTTGAGCCTTCAGGTCGAAGCTTTGAGATCCATGTCTGGGAACAGCAGGAATTTGGAGGGGGGGTGTTGGAGAAGGGTGGGGGGCACCCTGTAGGCAGGGGGGTCCCTTAAAATGCCAGCAGAAGGAGGGGGATAAAGAAAAACTATTATCTTATAAAGCCAAAGAGTGGCAGGGGGCTTTACTAGGAGTAAAATACTAAAATGAAATACTTCAAATGAATTTAAAAACATAAGATTAAAAGCATACGATAAAATACATCAAATTAAATGAAATACATAAAATAAAACTTTTTTTATTTTTACATATATACAATGCGTGCTGCCAAGACACACGTCACAAGTTCTTGTATTTTTCCCATATCAGACATGTATAGCTCTCTTTTTTAACATTTATATATTCTTCATTGTCTGTGTTCTAACCCCATACAGACACACAGAATTCTCTGCTTTTTGTTCGGATCAAAGCTTGTTTAAATTTTCCTATTCCTCTTAGTTTCTGGGAATTATCTCTCAATACAAAGGTCTTCTGGATAATTTATGCTGTAATACGTTATTATTTGCTTTATATAGTATTTGAGCTGTTAAGTGATAATTTATGACATCCTGTAATTTTAATAATTTCAACTGTACGAAAAGCTGCTTAATATGCTCCAGATACTAATTCCACCTGTAACGAGGAGACGGAGACGTTTGGATCCACGTGCAAACGTTTGAATGACCGTGGTCAGAGTCCAGGCAAAAGTCAAAAACACAAAGGCGAGGCAGGATGACGAGGGACAGGCAAAGGTCGAGGGACAGAGAAGAACCAACCAGGAAATAACACTCAGACTGTCTGCAGGCAAAACAAGACTTTGTGAGGAGTACAGGGTAGAACAGGCAAAAGAATAAGACACTGATGAGTCAGAATGGGAAACAGCTGGTGAGGTCAGGTGAGGCAATACTCTGGAGGGGGCTCCCTCTGGTGATTGGAGATGGAATCGTATGAGTCCTGACACCAAAGCCAAATAATTCCATTGGCTAGTTGAGTTTTTTTAATATTTTGAATTGGTCAGGCAAAGGAAGTGGAAGCAGGATTTAGCACATTTTGGAAGGTGGTAGGCCCCGCCCTGATGAGTTTCTGACAGTTTGCGTTTCAAATTGAACATTGACCTACATAAAGAGCAATGCTATTGCAAGCGAATATGCATTACACCAAAGGGCGCTGTTTTGCAATTTCATTTGAATGTTAACACAAAAACAGCATGGCATTTTACAATGCAATAGATTTTGTTTTTAGTTAATATTTTTTCTAATTGTTATATTGAATGATTGTATTTCCATATTCCAAGCCTGAATTGTAAACTAAATTGTTAAGTGCTAAATGTATTTTCGAATTGCTAATTGAATTGTCAATTGAGAATTGGATATTACTTTGAATTAATCTTTATGTGTATTTAAGAAATTCAGCTTTAGCAGATCTATGACTGAGCTGAAGACCAGCAGCGTTCACCGCTCACTCAGCCACCGGTCTTCGGTAAAAAGAATATGATAAAAAATAGAAAACAAAGTTTGTATTCCTCATTTTTCTTTTTTCCTCAAGGCCTCCCTCTTCTCTGTAATGATCTATGACTGCATTTGTCCCTGAGCTAATCACCCATCCTTCAGCTCTGCGTGTGCACAAAACGTGGCGTGCGCGACACGTGCTGTAGTATTTACCTGGTGTGTCTTTGGGACATGTTTACTTGTGTCTGAAAGAATGGAATGGCTGTGGTATATAGATGACTGCTAGCAGGGCTGTGTATTTAGCTACACTCTCACACTCACTCACGCTCGCACACACACACGTGTGATTCCTGGCTGGTTAACTAGTTGTCAGAAGACAGAGGGTTACTTCCTGTGGAGGAGCCTAATGAATAGAGACAGGTCTATTTGCAGGAAATTGCCTGTCAGGTTGTATTGGTGTGCGAGTGGTAGTTTCTGGTAATGTGTGAGTTAGCCTACAGGTCTGAACCTGAGCTGCACTCAGGAACAGGAACGTTAACAGGATTTTAGAGAGGCAGGAGCTTAAAAAACCCATTTTCTGTCCTTTACACAATATGGAAGTTAGGTAAAATTCTAATAGAGAACGACTCACCTATGTGACCTGTGTAGATGAAAGGGAATCGTCAAGGACCTAACCTTCAGTCAACTCAAAACCAAATCTAAGCAACGTTAGCATTTTGTCACTCAGCCTTTGTTCCAAAACTCCTTCATGCCTCACGCTTAAGTTGTTTTGAATGTAAACTGAAATACTTCACACATACAGGACAACGATCATGTTCCTGGGTGATGCACCTACATGATAGTAGCTCTGGTTTTATTTAGAACCCAATTCAAAACTGTCATTGCTCTGCAGATAGTATGCTGAACATGGTTTTTCATTTTGAAGGTTAGGTCTTTACCAGGTTTGCACACACTGATGCAGCAATTTTGGTTTGATTTGAGATACAATAGTGTTATTACCTCTTTTTTTATTCTGTCTCTGATTGTTATTGTGTATCTATGATGAACATTACAGACCAAACCCAGTTTTTTAAGTAGGATGTGACTGCCAAGCTCTTGTCACATAAGGGCTTCATGCTGACTTTCTTTTGTTGCAGCAGTGAACATATAACTCTCAATCTTTGCATTATTACCGTGGTGATTTAAATACAAACATGGATTCCTGAAGGTCGGTTGTGCAGCTGGTCTCCTGCATGGTGGGTGAGTGGTCTGCAGACGGTCAGGTTCCAGGTGTATCATTGTCTGGGACCTCAGTTTCTTCAAGACAGTACTTTCAGCTGTTCTTTAATTTGTTTTTCTCATACAGACCAGCCAAACCAAACCATCACCGATGGATTAGCCTTTTAATTATTAACCATTCCCCATGTGCTGTCTGTGTGGAATTTACTGCTGTTTTTTCTCCAAATGTGGGAGTCTCTGAGATAAGAGTTCAGACATCAGACAGAAAGTTTTGCTGAAACAAACGTCTGAGCTCACATGAAGTTTCTAAACTTGACAGCGCCCTGTGATGGACTGGTGA
>BSAI01000185.1:1172759-1192579 GCA_036245035.1 Adrianichthys oophorus | reverse complement strand
AATGCGCAGAGGAGCGCTGTGTGCTTGTGCGCGTGAATGTTTCCTGGTTGTGTAAGTTGCTTGTTGTATGTGTCCTATATGAGCCTATATGAGGTGTTTGCGGTATGTCGGCGAGTGTGTGCGGGATCGCGTGTACGTGCGCGCGCATGTCTCGTGCATGAGTAAATGGGTACTTACCAGGGATGTGATGCCTTTGGTTGATTTAAATATGAGGAGGAGGGGGAAGAGGGGGGGAATAAAAAGAGGAAAAGAGAAAAGAAAAACAAGAAAAAACAAACACAATAAAACAACATAAACATGAGAGAGGAGAGAAATAACTGATTTGACGAGATGGAGGTGTGGATGATTGATGAGCTGATTTCCCATTCATCTAAATCAGTTTATTTAGTTTCAACACGTTGCTCAAACAGGTTCTGAAAACTGCATGAAATCAAAGAGAGCAGAAAACTGAGACCAGATAATGACAGTCTGCAGATCGTATTATTATCAGGGGAGTCAGACAGTTGTGTGCATGTCACTTATCTGCATCCTGCTGGCCTCCACTCAGACATGTACACTGCTGCACTGAAGCAGAGGATGCAAAAATGGAGAAATGGACTTAGAGGGACAGGAGGCCACCCTTTCTTTCAGAAATGATGCTCCCATTTACGGCTCAGAAAAAGAGCCTCTATTATGCATGTAATAAGAGGTGCAGAAGGCAAGCGTGGGACTGAAGCTGCTTTTATGATGGAGCTGCTGCTGCTGCAGCACAGGACAGGCAGCCGGATTAGAGATGTAATCACTGACAGGTGCATCAACTCCTCTTTATGTCCTGCATTCTTTTGCACTTCATCTCCTTATGCTTCCTCTTCAAAACATGCTTTTGAAGCACAAAGAGGGCTGTGTTTACTACTCCTCTGAATCAAGTGTTCACTGATCTGCAGGCGTTTCTCTGAGTCTGTGTTTGTGGAAGTTTCCCTGCTGAGAGTGCGCCGTCCTCTCAGCTGTTGCATTTACATTAAAATCAGCCTCTTTGTCCAAGCTGGTCCTGAGGCTGGGAGCCACATAATCCCTCTGCACACACACACACTGACATGACACACACAAAATAGCACCCCCTACTTCTTAACATTAACATGAACGCAAAAGTGTGTTTATATTTTCAGCACGTTCTTTCACTAACGGGTTTGATGGAAACACAAAAGTCACAACATACACGTCTGCTCCACCTCCTGCTTATCTTTATTCCCCAACATTTCAGTTGTTTCAGGTGGAAATGGGTAGCTGGTTACAGAACACACAGCCCTCATTTACTGTCATTGCTCTAGGAACACGAATGAAGGCTAATGATGGAGGAAGTGGTTCTGAAGAAGACCCGACTGAACACATGACCTCTGGTTATTGGTCGGCCTGCTGGGGTTGAGCATAGAGACTCTCCATTGTGTTTGGGTGACCCTAAGTGCAGTACAGCAAGGAGAAAAGTTGTTTATCCCCCTTTTTAGGAGCACCAACACTGTGATGTAATTTTGGTGGAGCTCAAATGTAGGTGAAGGTTGTTCATTGCTGAACTTTCTTCCACAATAGTGAAATGTTGCTTACAATAACTTTGAAATGTATTATTTCTTTTATTATTAAAAAATATTTGATCAGGAGCAATATTTTATGTTATTTTAACAACCACAGGACAAGAAGAGTGAGAAATGTTGGCCAGTGACTATTGATCCAGTTCACCGTCTTTGTTGCAAGTATTGGTGTTGAACACACTTGTCTGTTTTTGGATGCACCCACTAAGACCATCCTAGCTGATGATTGGAATGTTCACACATAAAAAACGTTTTCATTTCAAAACTAACACAGGGATGCTGGAGCTTATCCTAACTATCTCAGAGTCAGGCTCCACCCCAGACTGATTGATTACCAGTCCATGCAGGGTCATTTTAACACTGTGAAGTTGAAACAAATCCACCCAGTGCATTGGTATAGAATACAGCAGCCACACAACTTGAACTTCTTCATATTTTCTCACATTATGACCACAAACAAAAATATATTTGATTGGAATTTTATGTGAAAGACCAACAAAAAGTGACACACACTTGTGAAGTGGAAAGAAAATTATTCAAGAGTTCAATTTTTTACTAATAACAAACTGAAAAGTGCAGTGTACAAAAGTATTCAACCCCTTTTCTCTGAGTTCATCAATTTCCTTCAGAAGTTGCTTGATGATTGGTGACTGATCAAATGTTGACTTCATGACTTCATAGAGTCCACCTGTGTGTCATTTGTCTCAGTATCCAAATCCAGCTGTTTAGTGACAGTCTCTGTGGTTTGTCAAGAGAATATTGGGGAGAAAACAACATCATGAACTGTAAGGAACACACCAGACAGGTCAGGGAGAAAGTTGTGGAGAAATTGAAAGCAGAGTTAGGATAGAAAAAAGATTTCCCAAGCTTTGAACATCCCACAAACCACTGTCCTAAGCACTGACCTAAATCCAATCCAGAATCTGTGGAGAGATCTGAAAACTGCTGTTCACAAACGCTCTCCATCTAATCTGACTCAGATTGAACTGTTTTGTAAGGAGGAATGGACAAAGATTTCAGTCTGTAGATGTGTAAAGATGGTAGAGACAAACCCCTAAAGACTTACAGCTGGAATTACAGCAAAAGGGGGTTCCACTAACTATTGACTCCGGGGGTGAATACTTTTGCACACTGCACTTTTCAGTTTTTTATTTGCAGAAAAATTGAACTCTTAAAATAATTCTTTTTCCACTTTACAAGTGTGAGCCACTTTGTTTTGGTCTTTCACATAAATTCCAATAAAATATATTTATGTTTGTGGTCATAATGTGAGAAAATGTGGAGAAGTTCAAGGGGTGTGAATACTTTTGCAAGCCACTGTATTTAACTCCCTTGTGGTGCTTGGACTGACTTAACAGAGAAAGTAAAGCTACTCCTTGGTGGAACCAGGATAAAGTCCTCATATTTTATATACAATTTCTGTTGACTGCATAAACTAAACAACGTGCAGAAAATATTTGAAGAAATGTTCATGTAGTGTCCCTTGAATAAAGGAAAAATAAAAATTGGATTGCCTTAGTTTAATCACTAGTAGGCCAGATATTTAAAAACAAAATAGATATCTTTGGAAGCCTCTGAACTTTCTTCTGTTGTTTTTCTTTCTGTTCAAGAGGTCTGCTGTTAGTCAGTGAAACTAGATACACAGAATCGAGTAACCACTTATGCATACTGTTGCTATGGTAACCCATGGCAGGAGTATGCCTTCTGAAGACGTGTTTTAGAAGTGAATCTTTGAACAAGGATTTCTAATCATTAATGAGTGTTTCCATTTACTACGGTATCTCCGCCTGCATTACACTGAACCTAATGAGCTCTGCTAATCCAGTCCACACATTCATCATGCCAGTAAATCTGTTAGAGTGGAAGTCTGGCCTTGAAGGGTGTCCGGTGAAATCTGAGGCAGACGAGGTGAGGAGAAAATTGGCATAAGAGGAGCAGCGCGAGGGAAGGAAAATAGAGGAGATTTAAGCAGAGGCTTGCGGGAGCCGGGCAGGATTTCTTTTTGTTGAGGCAATGTTGTTTTATTTATAGGAGGTGGTGGAGGCAGGCTGCATCAGACGGAGTGGAGCAAAGACAGCGAGAAGCCCCCTCTCTTTTGTGGGTCTATTCCCAGTGGGCAGGCTTTGTGCTTGGCTGGATGGCTCCCTTTGTGGAAAGCCAGGCTGTTATTGAGCTGAGAGTGGAGACTGGGACGGACCGCTCCTCTCTGGGACACAAAAACCACAGAACCACAATGTTTGTCACCTCAGCAGCCAAAAAAAGGGCGGGAAGTGTCAGAGGATGGGAGTTCTGACTTTAGCTGAGATGGAAAAACGAGAGTTTTGTTGTGCTGGAAAAGAGAAGCGCAGAAAGAGATCCAACAATGTAGACGGAGTCGAGCAGAGAGGTTAAAGAGATGAAAAGAAAGGCAGGTTTTTCTTACAGTATTCCACTCTGCCCGTCTATCTTTATTCATGATCCTGCATTATTCACAAGATTAGCTGATGCAACTCTGTTCCAGAGGTAGGTAACGGTTCCCTTCATCACTCTTTGCAGTGACCACCCGATCCAAGTCCCTTCAACCAGTCTTCTCAGCAGTTCAGGCCACAGCCGAATGGTATGACTCAAAGCAAGGCATGAAATTCAAGAGGGAAGCAAAGCCACATGAAGGAGGGTTGGCTGAACAGCGCATGAGAATGCAGTCGCTCATAAAAGGAAGCTTGCCAAAAGCTGATTGGATCATCACTCACACTGTTGGTCAGAGAGCCTTCATAAGACTCCTGCAGGGGAAACCTGAGCAAGTGTGGACACTAGAACCCATGTGCTGTTAGTTTGGGCTGTTAGCTTTGTACTGAACACACACACACACACACACACACACACACACACACACACCCCAAGCAGGTATTGAGCTACAACAAATGTTCACAGTTCATTCCCATTGTTTTCATCTTGTAGGCATGAACAGTTTCAGACATGCCAACAGTGAAGACAGTTTAAAAAATGCTCATAGGACAAACAGACAATTCTAGACATGTGGGTTCTTTCTGGAGAGGGGGTTAAAACTCATGCTGGGGGGTTCAGAGGATCCTTTTTGACGAGTGACGAAGAAACCTGCTGACCTGGTGGTGCCCCCAAAGACCAGAATGGAGCAACTCTGCACTTTAGGTTCTTCTTTGCAATGACCACAAAGTTTGTGATCATTTCTTCTCTGTCCTCCATGCATCCATTCATCCATCCATGTCCATTTCAGTTTCAGGGTCATGGGGGTTCACCCTGGATGGTTTACCAGTCCATCACAGGGACTTCTACATAAAAACATTTGATCAAAAGTAAATGCTGGTTTGTGTTTGTTCTACTTCTAAAAGAAAAGACACATTTTAATGTGTCTTTTCTTTTAGTCTTTGGTGTTGTTTGCATTTATACTGTAAAGACAGAAATGCAGGCACTGATCACAATGAACTGACCTAACGCCTTTGGTTTGTCTGAAGTGAATTTAGGAAGTAATTAACTTTAAATCTGGACAAATGTATTGCATAGATGAAGTCCTGCTCTCTGTTTATGCTGGCTTATTACAGCACGTCTGTGTAGTCACCCATCACAGGTCAGCAACGGGAAAGGCCCACCCCACGGCATCACTGTGCCACTTTGAAGATAACAGCTGCAGGCAAAGCTCTGCTGTACTGTCCAGAATGTGGAGGTGTCAGCCATTTATCCTAGCACACACACCCAGACACACACAGGCACTGTAGCCTAAGGTGTCGTCTCAGTCACAATGATTGATCTCTTTTTGGGAGACGGATGAAATGCGGTAAAACCTCATAGCTGCACAGGCATTTCTCCTAGAAGTGGCAACACCATTTGTCCCCCGGTGAGATTCTACATTGATGTCTGCTCACTAAAACCATCAATGTCCAAAATTTACAAAGTCAACAGAACAGAAAATTGTATTTCTGGCTTTGCAGCAAGCAGAAATGGATTCGTGCTGCCCACAAACTAGCCTATCCAAGTTTTTCTAGGAAAAGGACAAAGTGATTCGAAACATACCCCTGCTGTGAGCCTAAGGGAGGATGGAAAGTGAGGAGAAGAAGGATAACCGGAGGCATAGCCTTGAGAAACGGAGAGCCTTCAGGAAAAGCAGATGCTTTTACTCTTCTACTGTCTCCTACAAGCACACTGTTCCAGTTCAGAACAGGGACTTCCATCTCTTACTGTCTTCTTTGAAAAGCTTTGAAGAGGCTTCACATGTCTGAGCTCGTCAGTTTTCCCATTACATCTTCACCAGATGTAGGTTTACATCTGGGCTTCGAGCCACAGTTAGATTTTGCAAATTTGCAACCAATTTTGACATCATTTGAAGACATTTCCCTGTTAGAAACATTGAAAAAGACTTTCAAGTGTTGTTTGTTTCAAATAAAACAGTGTAACTGCTCTACTGGCTCAACCAAATAGTAGAGCAGGTTATAAAAACAACCTTTTAAAAACACTGACAATGTGTAGTACTTACTGAAGGCAATAACAAATGGAACATTCATTTTTTTAGAAACTATTTTAATGAAGTTTTAATGAAGCAACAATAAAAGTGTGACCTGATATGACTAAAGAAAATGAAGATGTCAAAATGTCTTTTGTTTCTCATTAAATACTGGAATCTACTCAAAACGTTTGTATTGGAGGATGTTGTTTTCACTGTATGACATCACTGTTGTCATGTGTGGTGAAAAAATGTCATTTCTGGGTCTGAACTGGCATAGTTTGTCTGTTGCAGTTGCTGCTTTTGTCCTCTGTTTTTCGTGCCGGCTGGTTGTGGCTCCTCCTTGAGGACACCACACACTCACCTATGGTTCTCCGAGCTGGCGATCATCTGCCGGCTCTTTGATTAACTATCAGACTGGTTCTTCAGTATCCTTGTTTGAGTCATTCGTGTTGGTGTGTTCTGATCATTGACTGTATATAGAGAACTGGACTGAGTGAGCCCCCCCCCCCGATGTTCCACACAGGAGAAACCTGCTGGCTCCAAGAAGCCAAAATCCCATAGAGAAATGAACAGCTGTTACTCCGTTATTCTATTGGTCAGAATAATAGGGGTGTATCAGTTATTTGGTGAAATGATTTCTATTCCTATGATCTAAACAGATCAATCTGTCTGAGGAAGAATCAACCTAAACTATTTAAAACTGTTCCAAAATGAGATCAATTAATAATCAATATTGGAAAAATATTCTACTATAACATAAAAACTACCAAGTTCCATCACAGCAAACAAATGATGTGTACTTATTTAACGCCATTCTACCTTCATTGAAAGCCCAAAGTGCTTCACAGTCCCACTCCCCCATTCACACACGGATGGCGGCTCCGCTGCTGAACACTGGCGCCAGTCTTCCACCAGAGGCAATGTGGGGTTCAGTGTCTTGCCCAAGAACACTTCAACATGTGGGCGGGCAAGGCAGGAATCAAACCTGCAATCTTCAGATCAGAAGACGATCATCCTACCCCTGCACCACGGCCGCCATGTGATGCAGTAAAAACTGATCAACCATCATTCCAGTCCAACGTGTGGAAACACTTTGAATTTACAAAGTCATGTGACCATACAGTGTGCTAGAATGTTCTAATAATGTTCCTTTGGATTATTCTGATGTGGAAAAACAACAGTGGAATGAACTTTATCAAACTCAAACGTGAATGGATTTGACATTCATTCTTGTTTACTTGTTTGTTTGTACACATATTTATTTACACTTGATTATCTTGAAGAAACACAAGAATCTTTCAATCAAACCAAATCAACCTTTTTCTGTATAGCACTTTTGTGACAATGTAGCTCAAAGTGCTTCACATAAAAACATTTTCCAATTTTACAAACCAAAAGGAAGACATTGAAACGAAAAATGAAGCATAAAGTGAGACGCTGATAAGATGTGAAATAGAAATCTGGCTTGATACTAAGTGAGGAAATGATATTTTGGGGATCTGGCCACATCAGTGACCCCCCACCGTCACTCACGTTCACAGAGGACTCTAGCACAGGACCCCACTGCAGTGACCCTGTTCTCTGAGAAGGCTCAGCGCTGATATGGAGGAAAACACTGGAGTTAAAACAAAATTAAAAAGGAAGTAAATGCAGTAAATAAAAACCTTAATAGATATAAATCAATAAAAGTGAAAAAAGATCAATTCAGTTAAGTAAAAGTAGCATAGTGAGACTTGCAGTGTAGAATCCAGAAAGACTCGTACATTAGAAGCTTCCAGGAGTTAAGATTCTATGAGTTCCATTATGTGAGAGTGACGTGTTGTTTCTGTTTAAAAGCACTCTATGATGTCAACAAGAACCCTTCTGTGGAGCTGTTGCCAAACCTTTCTGGGTGATGGTTAAAGTAATCAGAGCTGTGTGCTCATACTGTAAGTCCTTGGCTTCGAAGGTAAAAGCAACTACATGTCCTGAATGTGGAACAGCTTGGAACATGAGTAACCTTTGTGCTGTATGCAGACTCAGAGGACTACAGTGCATCATGGGTAAGCAGGCGTAGCTGTGCTTACAGGAATGTCTTGACATTTGCTCGTCTGCGGTCCGACTTGAATCTGAAGATCCAGATGCAGGCAGATGTTTAGCAGCAGAGGTTCAGCTGGTCTTTTCTGTGCAGGGTGACAGAGTGATGTGGAGCTTTGGGGAAAGGATGTTCTCTGTAGATTCGTAAGAGGAACAGGATGCTAATAACAAGCCTTTTTTCTTCTTGGAGTTGTTTTTAGTTCTTCTCAGCAAATAGAAAGGGTTCCTTGTGGAGGTTGATCTTAAGCAAAGACTCCATGTTTGACTCCTGTGAACTTCAAGCTCTGAAAGTATTTTGTTAAAGTAAACGGTGAGCACACTCACACGTCAGATGAAAGGCATGACATCCTCATTAGTTCCATAACTTGCAGATTATCAATCTCTCATTTCATCTCTGGGATATCTCAGCACCCTTCTGTGCAGGGTTTTTGTTTTTTTCGCTAGTCGTTCAACGTTTGTTTGTGCTGTGGGGTCTCCACTGCGCTCAGTGGTAGCTTTACCGGCTGCTTCTTTCTTCTCTTCATCAATGTTGTGTTGTAGATCTGCTGTTCTGCTTGGATCGTGGTTCTGTTCTGATCGAGTTTGAGCCTAGCAGAGTTGGCCCACATTTGACTGCAGAATAATCTGGTTTACAGAAGCAGGCTGAATGAGTACCAAGTGGACAGGACATGTTTCTTCACAACAATCTCAAATCATTACACTTCCACCACCATGCTTCACATTTGGAAATAGGTGTTTGTGCTTTCTCTTTGCTGAGTATTCTTCACAGGCGTCTTAACTTGGAGCTCAACTGTGTTTTTACACACATTAGTTATTACCAAATGTCTGGCAAAAAGAGTTTCTATTTTTTCTTTAAAAATAATTTCACAAACAAATAAATTTTAGTTTACACATTTAGGAAACAGAAATTAATGAAAAAAGGAACTCATGGAAAGTTTTCCTTTCCTACCTTTACTCCTCCATCTTTCCATCTCCTCCTCGTCTCTCCTCCAACATATGGCTTCCTCTAATGAGCATCACTCGTGCCTCCTTTCTTTTTTGCTCATCCAAAAAGAAGAGAAAAGCGAGTCTTTTCTGTGAGTTTCAGCCAACATATCCTCTGCAGCAGCAGATCTGGAGCTTCTCATCTCAGCTAGTGAATTGGTGTCAAATGAAGCAATTTAATGAGGACAACCTGTCATTGTGCCATTTGAAACTTTACAGGATTCTCAGTTCACAATGCCTTCCAGCAGCATTGTCAGGCATTTGTTTGTGGACTGCAGACCTGATTAGATAAACTATCTGTCTGCTGATGAGCATGGACACACAGCTAAAAGGCTGTTTTTATGATGAGGATTTTTTCTTTTTAGGAAAACAGATGGTTTTGAACCTGCACAGCTTTTCTCAGTCAGTCTAGTGAGATGTTTAAAGTTGGCCCTTAAAAACAGCTGAATGCTTCAGCTGCAGGTTCTCTTGAACTCTTCATCTTTCAGTTGTTCTCAGCAGGTCCAACTCTTTGTGGAGTCTTTTTATTGTCATAGAAGTTTGGATCGACACCCTGAATATTTTTTTCAGTGTAATTATAGAAATCCAGCATTTTCTATTTTTTGGAGCGTGGAATTTCCCACGCTGCCCCTGATTGTTTTTCCACAAAGTTATGAAGACAAACTAACATGAAGAAGCAGTTCTGTAGACACGGGTCAGTTGTGTTCAGCAGGACACGCCCAGTAGAGCCAAATCATTCTGCACTAGCTCATGCTCATGTTGCCTGCAGAGGGCGGGGCTTGTGGCCACTGTGCTGCAGCAGGTCTACCTTCCCAGAGGCGAGAGGGCACTGAGCAGGAAGTCAGCAGGAGACAGTCTGACACCCAACACCTGTAGGGAAGTCTTGATGGCAACAACACACTGCGGCCTGTATGGGGAAGCAGCCTGCAGACACTGGGCCACATTTCAGGGGGAGAGGAATGAAGGGGGAGTGTTTAGGAAGACGGGTCAAAGCCTCCACCATTCAGCCTGTCTGAACAAACTGATGGCACATATTCATCCTCTCAATGAGTTGTTTTAGGTTGCTGCTGCAGAGTCAGGTCTCAGAGTCTCTGTTGTCCTTTACCCCCTCCCTCATTTTCAGTAATGTCAAACCTGATGACATGCCTTTAAAATGCTGGGATTAGAGAGCAAGCACAGGCTGATGGATATGTAATATAGAGAGAGCTAGAAAATGTAAAAGGGGAAAAGCTCCAACTTGAAAGATGAAAACAGAAAAAAATGAAAACAGCTCCGCTTTGAGCTCTCGTGCAGGTCATGACCCACAGGAGAGTGATCCCACCTCATCACTTTGGGCTGGGTCTAACTGGGATCTGTGGGAAAAGGCCCTGCCAACAGGTAACCACAGGCCTGGCAGAGTCAGGATCTACATTTTCTTTAATGAGGGGTTCTGACCCGCTGTGTGCCTGGTGCGTTATCTCTGACCCGTTTACCACGGCAAACCCGTTAGCCCTGGACAGCTGAGCTCCTAGAATCACTTTAGCTCTCAAACGTCGGCGGCACCAAAGCGGTCCACGGAGGGAAAACACCATATAAAACCAAATGGGGGGCATGCACTTCATGACAGCCTGTTCCTGGGCTGCCCCTCCCTTCTTCCACCCCCACCCACCCACACACAAGTCCTAAAGAGTCTTTCTGTGGGCTGAATCTGACCTGGCACATCTCTGCAGCTCTGAGTCTTCCCATGCCCCAGCCCCTCTGCTCTGGAATGGGTTCACTCTCCCATGCAATCCTTTCTCTACTTAATACTCTGAATATTTCTTTTTCCACGACACTCCACTCCTCCTCCGTCCTTTCCCCACCCCCTCGTTCTTAGTGTGCCCATGACTGTGGAGCAGGTTTTGGGGAGTTGGTGTTTCTCGTTTGCTGGTAGCGTCTGATCATCAGAGCCATGACTTTCTCTGTGAACGGCACAAGCAGAGCTGCCCTGGGCTGCAGAGCTGAAGCGGCTCCTCACGATGAAGCTGCTGCTTGGACAGTAAAACCTGGGCCCCATAGTTCCCATCCTATCACCTCTGACATGCTGTAAACCAGGTGACAAACAGCAGCTAAAAACAAACAGGACCAACTCAGTTATGATCTGCACCTTCTCCACTTTTGGCAAATCTTTGTGGAATTGTGTAAAAGCAGAGAGACAGCAAAGCCTTTTTTGTGCCTTTTTCCTGATTAATGTATGCGTGCGACTGGTTGAGATGGTTCAACACTTTGTGGTAAGCATCAGAAAGGAGACAGAGGATTGTGTGGAGGCTGTTGCATTATTCATCATGTTGGATAGAGTTTAATTAATAGTGCTGCTTGGCATTGTGAGAGGAATGAATGTGTGTTTTGCCTCGCCTGTCGCTACCTCATTCACGTTTGCCATGCTCAACTTATCAAAGCAGCCCCTTTGCCCCTCCTCTTTCAGCACTGTGTGTTAGCATAATGCCACAGCGGAGAACACTGTGATTACTAGGAGAGAGCGGCGGAGGCGCAGAGCCTCATTGCAGAAACTGCTGGCGCTCTCCTGTTCCAGAAAACGTTCTGCGGGTACAAAGCAGCAGCGGGGTGGCAGCGTTTGAGCTTCTCTGCAGCACCTCTGAAATGAGAGTTTGCATCGTAACCTACTCTGCTGTGTCCCCATGCTTGTTTTCCAGGGGAATCTGTCTGACTTCCTCGGCTGCTTACCTCTGTCCTCCCTTTACAAGCACATGTTCTGGTTTACACCAGAGGTACTTTCTCAGCCTGAGGCTCAGAAACCTGAGGAAGTTTGCAGTATCATATGGAGAAGTCCAGCTGAACACAGAACAACTGTAAATGGGACGCAGACAGTGAGACTATTTGCACACACACCAAATATCCTCATATTATCTTATTTCTTGAGGTATCACATTTTTCAGCTGACCATGTAAACAGGATAAAGCAGCATTCTTTATCTGATGAAGACAATTGTCCAATAATAAGTACCTTAATCAGACGAACATGTGGATTTCTGCTGAAAGTGGATATTATCAGCATGTGTCCACATTTATCCAACTCATTTCGCTGTTTTATTTCTACACGTGCAAAAGAAAAAAAAAATTTTTATTTTGCCGACATATTTTTGCTTTTGGTCCTACAATGGGCTGATGTCACTGTAGCACTACCTCTGTAGCCTGACTTCAATCTGCTGGAATAGGCTCCAGCAACCCAGTGACCCCAGAAGGTTAGGAAAAGGGACAGAAAGCTAACGCAAAGCGCACCTCATTTGCTAAGAAAAGTCGAACAAAAAAGTTTTGAAAATAGCATTACATTAGAAACTATCAGTTCTACCTCGTGGTAAATGTTGGTCCTGAAGCTGAATCCAGTCATATCAACGACTGAAATGAGACCCAGAACCTCTGCACTTCATACTCAGCAGAAAGAGTTGGATTGGGGGATCAAACCACTAAATGTTTCCTAAGTGTGGATGTGATCACAGCTCACTGCACCCCCCAGGGTTTGGGTCATATACGAAGAACACATTTAGCAGAGCTGCCAGAGATGCGCACAGCTCATGGTGGAAGTGACCGCTGTGGTTGGTTTGAAACATGTTCAGATGAAGAAAACAAACAAACCCAGAGCAAAAGGTCCACGAACATTTCTGTCCTCACGGTTTCACAGCTAAATTATTTCTCTCTTTAGAAGCATTTCCTCCGATGCAGAACAGATTACTTTGAGTCTGTGAGTGTAAATTTGCACCCAAGAGAATAAAAACGGATGGAAGTCATACTTAGATCCCCCAGAATCTAGCAAAGTCTAACCTGAAGTATGAATGCTGACACCATGAGCACTGGGTGTTTCTTATTCAAAGATGTCTGCATTTGAAATGTTTCCAAAATGTAAAAGTCAGACAACCAATGTGTTGCTGAAAATGTGAGTTTCCCATTTTCTCCTTGACAGAACCTCAAACTGCATCTCAGAACAGAGCTGCTGTCACATTTCCATGCAGCCGTTTAAGCTGCAGACTCAAACTGTGCAGAGGAACATCCGCACGCCGATGTTCTCAGTAAAGACCTTTCCATTTAAAATGGTGGAAGTGAACTTAATCCTCTGATATCGTGTTTAGGATGCACAGCATGAGGTGTGTGTCAGAGCGGAGATGCAGAGGAGTCTAAACAAAAGGCAGCCAGCCGAGGAAAAGATGGAGCTCTGCGAGGCCTGGAGCAAAACCAGCAAACACACTCATCTTGAGTGCATGCACACACTCGCAGGCACGAACAAAGACAAGCAGGAGGTATGGATTGACTCATCGTGGTGGGAGTACGGCGCAGGGATTTCACGGCTGGTTGTTGGCTAACAAGGCTCTTCGCTTTCTGCACCCCAGGGTCTGTTATTGAGGCAGAGAGAAAATAGCTCTGTGTGTGCACGTGTATGAGTGTGTGTTGCAGAAAGCCCTTTTTCTATCGGTGACTGTCACTCGGGAGCTGGCCCCAGCTCTCTGGTTAAGGGAGGAGCAGTATATTCGGCCCCGCCCCCTTGCAGAAGGCTTCTGAATCCCTGAGGGTTGGGGTCTCATTCACCCTCTCCAGTGGGAAGTTCCATTCCATCTTCCTCTTTTTCTGTTTATCCTCACAGATCCTCCCCTCTTTCTGTTCTATTTGGAATGATCATCTAGTTTTGGATTGTGAACCTCACAACAGTGGGGGGGTTTTTTCAGTTGTTGTTTGATGCCAAACATCAGTGTGACTCTGAGCTTATCATCAGAGGAAACCAGCTCTGATCAGACCAGGACCAAGTCTGAACGTGTCACATGTTACCGTAAGCGCTGACTGTCAGCAGCTCTGCCTCCTCTAGGAGAAGTTGAGATGTGACAGGCTCTCTTTCAGCCTTCATCTAGCTGGTTTCAGCAGCAGCTGCAGCCGTCAGCCTAAAGAGGCCTGTGCTGGCTGACGTGAAAAGCCAAAAGCCATCAAATATTCCTGACTCTAGCGTCAGACCCACAAAACAGCTATTTTGCTGTAATATTCATGGTCTTGTCATATGATCCAGTGAGCGTGACCTAGTTTTGGAGGACTCCATGCAGTGTGAGTGATGTGTGAAGCAGCTCCATGACACAGTGTTGTGTCTGTGAGCCGCTCTGGGAGCTGCCCTCCTTTAGCAGCCTGTTCCGGTGGAGGGCGAGGCTCATGCGAGGCACCTTGGACTTGATTGTCTCATCTGTTGATCAAAGCTGCAAACTTTAGTTTGAAATTTCAGTCCTTTCTGCGTCACGTCTGCAGTAACAACAGGAAACCCCACCCTCATCAGGTGACACGATCTGGTTTCCCGTCACATTTAGAAATGTCAAGTCAGTTTGACAAAAAGTGGCCCATTATACCATCTAATGTTTGCCCTTTGAGCTCCTCCCCCCCCCCCCCCCCCCCCCCCCCCCCCCACAAACTTCCACCACAACTGCAGACATTTTCATGTTTGTTAGTTCAGTTTTCTCCTTGAAGGCTTCAGACTGTGACCCGGAGTCTGCAGCGCCGGCCGCTCTCTGCAGCGCATATCTATAATTAGGGCTTTTTTGTGCAAATGGGATCCCTTGTGGATTGAGGCAGACCTCAAGGTTCACATGGATTACTTCTGCCTCAATCTTCTCATCTGCTAGGTGTGTGTGTGTGTGTGTGTGTGTGTGTGTGTGGGTGTGTGTGTGTGTATGTGGGTGTGTGCGTGTGCGTGCACATCCTTGTGTGTTCATGTTGTAGGCTTAAAACAAAGGGAATCTCAACAAAAGGCACAATTAGATTTTTTTGGTTCTTTGTCAACAGAATGATCCTGTCATTGTTTGTGTAAGCTGCCTTAGCCGTGCACGTAGATCCAAAGCGTCTGCACGTAGAAGCAGGAGGACGACCGAGGAGAAGTTCTGCTCCCTGTTAGACACCGTTCAGGCCTTCAGAGCACATCCTTTCAAATTATCTGCAAGAAAGTGAGAATATTACATCCATAATTGCTTATCTTGGCAGGCTTTGAGCCAAACCCAGTGCTGGGAAATGAATTATACATGTGCTTGATTAACCAGCTGAGTCTCCGTGCACAGTCCCTGAGCAAACACATGCCTTTTGGAATAAATTAAAACCCAGAGATTCTCTTTCTGCATCTGCAGGGGCGTCTAAATACTTATGTAAATACTAAACAAATTTCCCTAGCAGATATCCTCCTCTGCGATCCTCCTTCATCATTCCCAGTCATGCCCTGTAAAATGATCTAAACTATGCAGATGGTTACACTGACACAAAATAGGTTAATTAATACACTTGACAATAGTCTCCTCCCGGAGAAGAGCTGCTCATCTAAATCCTTATCACTGCAGACTTTAGAGCAGCTTGTTGGAGTGATATTGCAGTGGACATTTGAATTTAGATTGACAATCACTGTGATTACGTCAGGACTCACCCGGATTCATCCCCCTCCAGCCACCAGAAGGAGCTCTCATCTGAGTTCTGATCGCCAGTGCTCTGCATTCACTGCATCCGGTCCAAGGTCCACCCAGCTGGTTCTCATCATGTCATTACACACTTCCTATTTAAGTCTTGCTCAGTTACTCAGCCTGTACGTAGTCTTGTTTTGTCTTCCTTGCATTTACAGTGTAAGCGTTAGTTCCTGTTGTCTTCCTGTTTTTGACCTTTGCCTGTCTTCTCGACTCCCGCCTTGCTCTTGTGTTTGACCCTGGCCTTTTCCTTCACCTGTGTCTTCTACTCTGTTTATTAAAACACGTTGCATTTGGATCCACACGCCTCAGCGTCTTCGTTACAGATTAGTTGACAAGTGTGTCATTCAGGTAGAGGCAGGTTTCGATGAAGATGACAAAGGTGGGTCATTTTTTTAGTGAGGATTTTATTTCCATTTGTGGAAGCTGGTCCAATTCCAGTTTGGAATGTCGCTGTCATCCATGTTGTTATATTTTCACAGTTCTTTAGAGAGGAAAAGATTTAACAGAATTGATCACCAAACATCTGATTTGAAATACAAAAGTGAAAGCCTTCAGTTTGTCAGTGTGGCTCGAATGACCCTTTGGGCTATGATCCAGGTAAACAGAACCAACCAAAAAGGACCGTTCAAGCTACACTGACCTTGTGTAATGGTTTGATTTTGAGGTCCACTGTGCCACAGCAGAAGCCATTCTTGATGGAATTGGAGCTTCCATGTGCTGTAGACCAGTAGGGCGAGATCAAATGGAGATGTTCTTTTTTACCTTCTTTGGACAACAGTCAAGCTCAATGAAATAGGGGTCTGGATCTAAAAAACTCACTTAAAGCTTTCTTAATAAAATACAATGTTTTCAGTCCAACAGAAGATGCAAAATAAAGCAAAAACCTCAAACTCAGGCAAAAGTGACCCAAGAACCATAACTGAGCAGCAGTGTGCCTGACACATTTATTTATACTTCTAAAATAGAGTATCTTTGAAGCAGCTATCTTTGACTGACCTCAGATCTTTTATCATCTGTCTCCTTGGTTTGTTTTTCATCTCTGTCCTAAAGGCTGAACCAGCTTCAAACACTGACGCTCATAAAGGCACGCTGACATGTTGGACCTTATGGGAATATTTCCTTCTGGTTTTTTGTGACCTGCAATGTTAAGCTTCAGAGAGGATGTTGGGAAAGCAGACTCCAGGTTACCTGCTGCTGCCCTGGGATGAAAACACCTTTAAATTCACTAGAATGAATGAAAAGGTTTTGAGGAGACAAAGCTGGTATGAAAAATCTAGCATCAGTAAAAGGTTTGTTTTTGTTGCATCATAAGAGCTTGATGTTACAGAGACAAAAGGTTTTATGTCCTCTGAGGGTTAAACTGCTTCCAGAGATGAAACCCTTTCATAGGTGATGGATTCCAGTTTGTGATTCCAAACCACGGTGCACCATTAGAGTTGGTAATTCTAAAAAATGGTCCCTTTAGCTTCATTGTTCCCTAAAGCAGCTGAGAATGCCTGTAACCTCCTCCATTCAAATGCATCAGGCTTTATTAAATGTTAATGAGTCTAAATCAGAATTTGTCAAATCTTCAAGTATGTATGAATATTTGATGATGTTTGTTTTTCACTGTGTTTTCCTCAGCAGCAGCTCCTGAATAAGACAGCGGAGCTCCACTATGACCTTTGAACCCACCAAAAACTGGGAGAATTTTAACATAGAGAATGCTGAGATTCATCCAATCAGTCATTTCCCCTTCACTTCGGAGTTTAGTTTAATTTAAGAAAGAAAGGAGACCAACAGGTTTAATTTCAGGTTATGAGCTGGCTTTTCCATGATCTCCCGTCTTCAGAGCGGGGGGGTTTAATGTGGTGATGCGGGCCGCGGCCGGTGACACAGAGATGAAGGAGTAAAGAAACAATGTCTTTAAAGGACTTCACTACAGCTTTATCTGTGCAGACATTAGCTAAAAGTGTGTTTTGTTGCGGTCTTCATGGTGTCTCATCGGTGGTCTGAGGTTTAAGCCTCACAGCAGAAAGAGTCTGTGCCAGAGATCAAACTGGTTCAACTGCTCACCGTGAGGGGCTAAGTCTTTGCTGAGAATATTTCCCAAGTTTTCTTTAGAGACAAGTGGGTGTGAAGACCTGCAAGCTCTGGTGATCCACCAAAATAAAAAACACTTTGTCATTTTTAGGACCTTTTTTAAGCCCAGCGGCAGTAGTTCATTAGGAAAACAATTCTGGTTTGTGGGCGGGACTGTTGGCTCAAAGTAACCCCGCCCCTCCCCATTGCTGGGAGCTCTATCTTTGCGCGCACGCATGAGCTTATAGCCCCAAGCTAGTATTAGCAGCTCAAAAATAATGGCGAGCATTATTGGATCAATCCAGCTGGACAGTTTAGAGCCAGAGACGGATGAGGAAAATGAATGGGAGCAAGGAGGTGGAGAAGCTGAGTGGTAACAGACTTTGGCACGCCCATTTCAGTAACTACGTTATTAGTCTGAACTTTTTCAAGCATCCAGTTTTTGATCCAACGGGATTTGAAGAAATACTCAGAGATGCAGTTTGAACCATAGATTATTTCATATAGGTCCTCTATTGTGAGGAAAGGGCTACAAGCACATGTTAAAAACAAAAAAGGACCATTTTCATTGGAGTGGGGCTTTAAAATGTTGTCTTCAGGATAAGGGTTGCATTGGCTTATGGCCTTAAATGAAGGCATGTGACTGAGTCACATACTTCCATAATTCATTTTTTCCTCCAAACTGGCTTTATAGCAGAGGAGACTCCAAATTCTCTCCTCTAATCCCTTTCACATGATCTAAAATTAAATGAGCAGAAAACACAGCTAACTTTTTGTTGAACATCAAGTCAGAGATGATATGAGCTGTTAGAAATGTGAGCTGGAACAAGCTCTGACCGGCTCACTGTGCCACATTTCTGAATGTTCAACCAAGAACCACCCACCCATGGCAGTTGCTGCATCACAAACCTGAGCCCCTGATCCATCATGATTTGAATAAAGAAATACTCAGAAACGCAGTGTTCTTCTTAAATTCTTTCATACACGTCCATCATCAGAAAAACGCCTCAGGGACATGCTAAAAACACAATTTTCATTGGACTGGGTTAAAGCTTTTTTTAACCTGACTCAAATCAAAGTTTCTCTGCATTAATTTTCAGAAATCTGGTGATGTGACCTCAAACTTAAGTTCTGGGCATGGTTTGCACTCTGGGTATTTTAAAAACAAGAATCACATATGAATGCCGATGTTTGAACGAGTCAAGAGTGAGCATGTTTGTGACAAGTTTGTTTCTAAACAGATCTGTAGTGCTGACAGAGTTGAGAAGTGATTGTTAAATGGGCTCTGCCAGCTTCTCAGGTGCAGTGTTTTCCTCTGAGTGTTGGGGGCGGAGTTATAGTGGCGTCAACAAGGAGTCACAGTGGGTACACCCCAAGATTATGACGTGCAGCAGACTGTCCTCCCTCTCTGAAGACCTGCCCTCCTCTGCACACTCAGGTGTGAAACGTAAACCTGTCCTTTCATTTATGCCTGCATTGAAAGCTTTACACGGCATTGCCGTGCTCATCTGTGCACCGCGGAGGATCCAACCTCCAGATCGTATGACCTCTGCTGAAGTGGGCAGCGGAACAGAATACAGAGTTTCTGCCTCGACACACCCGTCATTTTCTTCTCAGTGAAAACCAGATCTGTTTTAGGATACTCTGATCATTTTCCTTCAGGTTTTTTTTCCAGAAAACAAATGATGATAAATTCAAACACACAAAGTAATAGCCTTTTTCATTTTTTTGACGAAAGAAACTGAAAGGTAGACCTCTGATGCTGTGTCTCTGTGCGAAGCAGATATTTAGCAAGAAATCAGGGTTGTCGAGACAACTGCAGATAGCTGACACATTTAGAACATTATCCACCAGATGTGCAGGTGAAGGAACGAAGAAGAACAAGAATTCAAGCTCTTAACAAGCTTCTATTCTCTGACGGTGTGCTAGAAGAACAACGCCATTATGTCCACATGCAGGTGTAAGGTTGATCAAAACTACTCCACAACTGAAAATGTGGACAATGTTTCATAGACTACATTTATTTGTTAACTATGTATTACTAAAAAAACTCATGGCTATAAATATACATTCCGATGATGTTTTAAATCCAAAGAATTATCCTGATGTTTTTCATTAATATTTATAGTAATGTGTGTTAAGTAATTTAGCAAAAAAAAAAGAAAAAAAAGATTCAATGAACTATGAAAGCCGGCTGCGGGATTTGAACCCGGGGTCTTTCGGAAACAAAATA
>BSAI01000185.1:1120957-1144759 GCA_036245035.1 Adrianichthys oophorus | reverse complement strand
ATAGAATAGAATAGAATAGAATAGAATAGAATAGAATAGAATAGAATTTTTATTACAGACTGGAGGACCAAATGTCAATACAATAAAAAAAACCTGTCACACAGATGCATTAAAATACAAATAAATTCTAAATTACAAACATAAGAACTTCAAGGCTTAAGAAGAGTCAGGATCTGTCAATCAAACATTTTGGCAGGTGCCACCTACCTTTTTGATGCATCTTATTGGTCAGTTTATAACTTTAAAAGCTTACTGAAAAAAATATGAATAAATGAGAATGAGCATGTTAAAAACGGTTTATCTGACATAGAATGACGGAGTTGTTGCTCACCTTTCGGCACATCCCCTCAGGGGTCACCACAACGAAGCAGTTTTACATTACATCATTATTATAACCACTGGTGCAGTTTACTTTTTTAGTTTCTCTTGCACTGTAAATTTTTGTAAATATGTGACACGTTTCTTAATTTCTTTCTTTTTTTTTTCTTTCCTGCTCTATTTCCATTATAATGCTGACACTTTGGGCGACGAATAAAGGATTATCTTATCCTATCTTATCTTTCACTGATCCACACGTTTTCAATTTGGCAGAGATTTTTTTTTTACCGGATCCCCTTTCAAACAAAACTCTTTAATTTTATCCAGACTGGGGATCGGCACAGGGAGACCCAGGTTCCCTTGTGGCCACATCAGTAGGCAGAAGCATGAAGGGTCTTACCTGAGGATCCACAATGGATTCATCTCATTGTGCCCCATGGGAAACAAACCCTGGTTTCCCACGCACCAGTCCTGCTGAGCCATGCAGCCGACAAATGAAATGACTGAGTAATAACATAGACTGTAAATAGAGATAGATGAAGCAAGTGTGACGTCACCCATACAAAATGCCTTACCTCCGGCAACATAAAACCAATTCAATTTTTCCACAGTATGGCGCCGTCATTTGGAGCCAGTTGACATTGACTGGTCTAAGTCGGTCTGAGTCATGTTTTTAGGACAATTACTGTCACCTGTCATGAGTAAGCTTGTTGGAAGTCCACACCCCTTCTCCTGAAAGTGGAATCTGTCAATCCTATGTTCGAGGTGTGGGCCAGCGGGCACCACATGCTTTTCCTGAGGCATCTGATTGGTCAGTTTTTTTTAATAACTTGCAATAAAAGAAAAAAAGAACGTAGAAAAAATTGGAATTAACAAGACCATGTTAAGAAAGGGGTATCAGAGCAAGAATGGTTATTCTGACAATTAGAATGACTAAGTAATAACTGTTTATTTCTCAATAGAAGTTTATGGGATTTTGGCTTCTTGGAGCAAGCAGGTACTTCCTGTTTGGCATGTGAGGGGCAGGGGTCAATCAGTCCAGTTCTCTTATACAGTCAAAAGATCAGACCCTTTCCTGTCTTTCATTGTCTCGAAATGCTGAAGTCTTTTTATAATATGAGAAACTGATTAGATCCACAGGAAAGAGCAGAATGTGGAAAACCACGGCGGGCAGAGGAGTCAAGTCAGACAGAAGGTGAGGAATGTAAGCAGGAAGCTTAATGTCTGCTCTGGAGATGTGTCCATGACCTCACGGAACAAAGGCTGAAGAACAACATTCACGAGGAAGAACAAAAAGACCAGTCTTTGTCTGCAGGCGTTCAGCCATGCTTGAACAACTCAACCAGCTGACGGGTTTCCTTATTGGTGACTGAAGCTGACCAGCTTTTGTTTTCTCGAGATGAGACTAACATAGAGAAAGAAAATTTATCATCATCATTATTACTGTAGATATCTCTGTGTACGACACGGTCATTTGTTAGTTTTATGGTTTAGCAATTGTATGCAATCCAACAAGAACCGTCTTTCTAATCCAGTACAGGGTGAAAGTGCTTTATTGCGAAAATCCTGAGCGGAAGCTGCGTCCTCTCTGGAGCGCGTGGGAGAGGCGGGGCCAGCTGGCGCTGCAGCCTGACTCCGAGCCGTGCGGACAGAGACAGAGCTGCCCTCGTCCTGGAGGAAGGCACATATGCGCCCCCGTGGATTTCCCAGAGGACCTCGCGGTCTCGAGCTGTGGATTCCCGGCGTGGTTCGCGCGCTGACGCACGTGCGCATCAAATCGAAGGATTAACCGGAGGGCAGAGAAACAAAGGACGGCCGGAGAGCCGCTCGCTGAGGCATCTGGAACTCCCGCGATCGGCGCCTCCCCCCTCGGCATGGGGAAGGACGGACTCGCCCGCGCGGACTGGACCCTCCGGTCTGTTCTTCTAGTCCTGAACGCGGGACTGGGCGCCGTAAACGGACAGTTCGGGGGTGGTGAGCGGGGCATGTCGGTGCCGGAGCACGGCTTCTGTCAGCCCATCTCCATCCCGCTGTGCACGGACATCGCCTACAACGAGACCATCATGCCGAACCTGCTGGGCCACACCAACCAGGAAGACGCGGGGCTGGAGGTCCACCAGTTCTACCCGCTGGTGAAGGTGCAGTGCTCCCCGGACCTGAAGTTTTTCCTGTGCTCCATGTACGCGCCCGTGTGCACGGTGCTGGAGCAGGCGCTGCCCCCGTGCCGTTCTCTGTGTGAGCGCGCGCGCCAGGGCTGCGAGGCGCTCATGAACAAGTTCGGCTTCCAGTGGCCCGACAGCCTCGCGTGCGAGACCTTTCCCGTGCACGGTTCGGGGGAGCTGTGCGTGGGCCAGAACATGTCTGACCGCGCGGAGCCGGACGGCCCCGGGGCCTACCCCACGGAGCGCGTGCCGCCCGGGCCCCCCAGTGGCCACTTCCGCTGCCCGGCGGCGCTCAGGATGCCGCCCTACCTGAACTACCACTTCCTGGGGCAGGAGAACTGCGGCGCGCCCTGCGAGCCCAGGAGGGCGCACGGGATGATGTACTTCAGCCAGGAGGAGCTTAAGTTCTCCAGGATTTGGATCGGAATCTGGTCCGTGCTGTGCTGTGCTTCCACTCTCTTCACCGTCCTCACCTACCTGGTGGACATGAAGCGCTTCAGCTACCCGGAACGGCCCATCGTCTTCCTGTCCGGCTGCTACACCATGGTCTCCATCGCCTACATCGCTGGCTTCCTGCTGGAGGAGCGGGTGGTGTGCAACGACAGGTTTGACAACGACATGAAAACGGTGGTGCAGGGAACGAAGAAGGAGGGCTGCACCATCCTCTTCATGATGCTGTACTTCTTTAGCATGGCCAGCTCCATCTGGTGGGTCATCCTGGCTCTCACCTGGTTCCTGGCGGCGGGGATGAAGTGGGGCCACGAAGCCATCGAGGCCAACTCTCAGTACTTCCATTTGGCCGCTTGGGCCGTCCCCGCCATCAAGACCATCACCATCCTGGCAGTGGGGCAGGTGGATGGAGATGTGCTGAGTGGCGTTTGCTTTGTGGGCATCAACAGCGTGGACGCCCTGCGTGGCTTTGTCTTGGCGCCGCTCTTTGTCTATCTGTTCATTGGCACTTCCTTCCTCTTGGCAGGATTTGTGTCCCTGTTCCGGATCCGAACCATCATGAAGCACGACGGCACCAAAACAGAGAAACTTGAAAAGTTGATGGTGCGCATCGGGATCTTCAGTGTGCTCTACACAGTGCCAGCCACCATTGTCATCGCCTGCTACTTTTATGAGCAGGCCTTCAGGGAGCAGTGGGAGAGGACGTGGATCGGCCAGACGTGCAAAACGTACGCTGTGCCATGTCCGGTCCAACACCATCCCAACATGAGCCCAGACTTTACCGTCTTCATGATCAAGTACCTCATGACGCTCATTGTGGGCATCACGTCTGGATTCTGGATCTGGTCGGGGAAGACTCTGAACTCCTGGAGGAGGTTTTACACACGAATGGCCAGCAGTAAACAGGGCGAGACCACGGTGTGATGCCGCCGGCGTGCTGGACTGTACATACTCATCTGTGAGATTTTCTACCAATAGTTCTGTATTTAAAGGTGAAAGTGCTCTTTTTCATACACGTTGGAATTAACTGCTGAGCATGGCCACTTCCATGTTTGGATGTGACTTCCTAGAGGAGTCCCTAATACCCAAGTGCTTCCTTGTAGATCTGGTTCCTTTGGACTCCTTGTTGAGCATGGCTCCTGAATGTGGGTTACTGAGGAATGCATTTCCAGAGCAGCAGAGGAGGTCTTCTTCAGCAGCAGAGGAGGTCTGCAGCTGGATCCAGAAACTGGGATGTGCTGCAGTCTCCATCAGGAACATGCAGGATGCTGGCGTGTTCTGTGCAGCATTGATGTATTTTTGAAGACGTTCTCTTCTGTAGGACAGCAGAGGCGCTCACAGACACTTGAACTGGAACACGTTTGGTGCTGCAGCAGAGCTGACAGTCTCTGTTTTTGTCTTCTAACACTAATGTGATGAATCTGCATCAGCTATGGTGGAAGGGACATTCTGGTGTTTGTGGTCTTCTGGAGGCCTTCCAGCTGTTGGAGGGTTGTCTTGGTTCAGACAGGACAATGGAAGTTTTATTGAGCCGTTTGGTCAGAACGGTTTTGGAAGCTGCTACGGTCAGTTTGGAGGTGTTGAACTGAAGGTGTTTGTGTGCTGGTGAACTCTCCCAGTTTGGGTGGGTTCTTCCACTTGGTGCTTCCTCTCCACGGTTCTGTTGGCTCTAATGGCTTCAGCCGCCACAGCTCTGACATTTTTCTGCATTTGTTATGAAAAAAAGTTATATTTATAGAAAAATCCTATATACATTTTTATAGAAATACACAACATGCTTTATGAGAATAAAACAAACCCATCAGTGCAACTTTCTGATCTTTGTAAAATGTCTTTTTTCTTCTAAGCACACTGATTCCAGATTTGGTTTTTAAGGGTTGAAACTTTTCCGCTTGAAGTGAGGCTAAACAAAAACACGAGAGAAGCTTCTGGAAGGAGGATCAGGTGATCTGACCGTCTGACGCTGGATCTGCTTCCAAACATCCAGCGTGGTTCATGGGGTGAATCAAAGTAGCGTTTAAACAACCACTCCAAAGAAAATCTGGTTTTTAGTGGTTCTAATATGGTCTTGAGGCATTAGAAAGTCAACTCTAAGTTGTGAGCAGTAAGTGAAGACCCACATCCCAACAACACAGCTGACTTTATACACAAGCTTGAGTTTTAGTTGATGATTTTAGAGCTACTATAAACTTTAGTTTTGTTTTTTTCCTTATTATTGGAAGTATATTGGTCAGGTCTGGTGTTTGCACATTTAACTTTCACATACTGTCAGGAAAAGTGCAGAAAGGTGCCTCCTGACATGTGGATGCACCCTTTAGATCTGCAGTCAGGCCGTTTCATCTTCATCTTCTGGAGGCTGCTCATCCAACTGTAAGAATTTCAGGTAACAACCAAAATGTTTTAACTGCAGTTAGACAAAAGTCTTGAATGTTGTTTTCTTTTCCAAACCTTGGTTCCCCAGATGGGACAGGAATGCAGAGCAGAATCAGCTGCAGATGTCTGCATGTACACTCGCTGCAACGAGTCACAGGAAATGGGTGTGCAGTGGAAGTTATAGACTCAGGTCAACCAGCAGAAGTTTCTGAGGCTAAGCAGTTTGTTGTTTCATCTACAGTCAAGAGCACAGAACTAAGAAAAAAAACTCCAAGGCTTTATACCCCAGAATGGGCCTGGATGTTTGGACACTGATTCTTCAGGTGTGTGAGGCAGAGGCTGTGATAAGTGCGGCTGTCCCATGGCGCCAGACCCCGCCTCCACTGGAGTCTGCTGGTCTCATGTTTGCTTTTACCATTTGATAAGATTTTTAGACTTCAGCTCCATCCCTTTTGGAAAATCTTGAAATTATTTCATCTTCTTTATAAAGCTACAAGGTTTTTTCTAAACAACAAAAGAACACAAAACCTCATGTCAGTCATTCCAATTGTTTCAATCCAATTCAGTCCAGATTGTTCTAATAAGGTCAGATTGTCCTAATTGTATAACAACGGCCCCTATACAGTGGTCTGGGTGAATACTTAATTCTGATTAGCTGCAGGGTGTCTATTCAAAAGTGATAATGCCCACCTAAAAAAGAAGTTGCAGTCACATAGCGTGAATGTTCTCTATTATTGCTCTAGCTGAAACAACAGAAACTTGGAACATAGGCAGACAGATGTTATTCCATAGTTTATCACAACAAGACAAAAGAAAAGATCGCTGTCCTTCAAATGTCTCAATGACAGACATGACAGGATCTCTGTCACATCTCACCATCAACACTAATGTTGACTTTTTAAAGGGAAAATTCAAAGAGGCGTGACCCGTCAGGCGTTATCGTTACATACAAGGAACCAACCGAAAACCTCCAGAAGAACCAGACTGGGTAAGAACAAACATCTACTGTGACAGTTTAGAGTCTGTCTTTCTTGAACTCTTTTCTTTAAAAAAAGACAATACAAAATCTTCTGGTCTTCTATTTTGCCCAGAATAGTCTTTCTGCAAGATAGACCAAAAAAGAGAGTGGACAGAACATAACATAATATGAGCATCAACTAAAAACAAACTTCATATAATTCTGCGGTTGACTTCATCTTTCTGTCAGATGAGTGACAGCTTTGCAGCTCTGACAGGAAGTGCTGCTTTGACCAGAGGATTTCTATCTTTCAGCTGTAATAAAAGCCTCATCCCAGCAGTGATCAGACTGAGAGAATGCAGTCTTTGCTGCTTCACTGGCTGAGCAGCTGCAGACGAGCAGCAGCATGAAGCGCAAATTCTTCTGAAAGAATGCAGCTTCAGAAGTTGATGTGATGCTGAAGTGGTCACGTTAACTCTGGCTGAACTCTGCAGAGGAGAGCACCTCTTCCCACTTCAGACTGTTAGGAAGGAATTTAAGGGCATATTCAGACTGGACACATTTGGGCCACTTAAAGTGAACCCAGATAATCCAGAACAAATGATCAGTCGGAATACGCGCAAGTAAACCCTGGTCCCGGACCAAGAACCGCATTCAGACCAAGCTTTCGTAGTGGTCTCGGTTCATTTCCAATCAGACTGAGCTTCGGTCCGCTCTGAATACAAAACACGGAACAGAATAACTGGACCAAAATGGCCACTGTAGCCGAAAGTCACATGATGTAAACACATAAGGAATAAAGCAACTAGTGAGCCGCAAACAAATGTAAAGCATTGATTGTTGTGTTGTCAAAGAGGAAATAACTGCTCCAACTGTTTACTTTTTAGAACATTTATTTTAACACAGCTGAAAACGCTTCTTACATGCTTTTCTGTGTCTTGTTAAGAGGCACTTGCTGCTGTGACGTCATGCTAAAAGCTAGCTTGTAGTTCAACGATGAGACACAGAAACTCATTGAAATGTGATTGGGTGAATGCAGGCTGGTTAAAACAACTTTTAGCCTGATACAGATTGTTTTTTACTGTTTTCCTGACAATCTATTTGCCATTAATGCTTATCATCCTACCTTCATACCCGACATCTCCTCAGTACTGCAGTTGCTAGCATCCTCTGAGTTAACGCACACACAGCACGTCTTCTTGTCAGTAACCGTCTTGCAGCATGCCTCTGCCGTGTCAAAGCAACAAGTAAAAATTGTTGTTCCTGAAGTTCAAAACTGGAATTTTTTAGTTTTAATAAGTTAACCGTCCCGATGAGGACTTTAAAGTGCCGCTCTTTCAGTGCCGACTTTCTCCTATTGCTTTGACCTGGCAAATGACTGAAGAGATCTTTAGTCAGGTGGTTTTGTTTACAAGCTTTGATTCGAAACAGAATTCTCCTGCAGATGCCAGTCTGAATACAGACCAAAGGCAATCTAACCAGAAACAAATTAGTGGACTTGGACCAAACCAAACGATTTTGCCAGTCTATATACACCCTAAGACAGGGAGAAAAATGTCAACAACTTCAGCTCTTTCTAATCATGGATACATTTAACCCACAGTTACTGTTGGTGACAGTAAGACACCTCTGTTATGAGCCCAGTGGGGCTCAACAGCAGTGATGAAGTGGTGTACTTCAGGTCATACAATTTGTCACATGTACAGCTAATTCACATAAATGCTCCATGGAAACAGTCCAGCTTGACCTTTCAATGCATCTTTAACTTTTGTCCTTCTGCTACAACAAGCATCCTCAAGTTTATGACTGAGATTATCTCCTCTGAGGCAAAACAATCCTTTTAAGTGGATTGAACAATCTAAGCGTGCAAGTGACCAAATACTGAGTAAGATGATAGAACATATTGAGTCTTAAAAGATTTTTATCAGACCAGGAAAAAATACACAGAACTACAGTTCACATATTCAAAATAAGGAGGAAAGGCAGCGTGATGATCATGATTGGGAGCTGGTGAAGGTCCATGAGGTTGTAGTCTGGTTTGCATAAAGCACACTGAAAAACTGAAACTAAGTGCACTTGGCTTATTTCCAGTCAAATGAACTTCTACCATTTGATATAAAACCCAGTAAGTTAGCAGGATACCCTTCCCTGAGATGCAATGACTTGTTTTAGGACAAAGTATCTCAAATATAGATGATGTTTACTCATAGTCAAAAATTAGCCAAACACAGAAAAATTCTAAATATGTTAGATGCACAATCAGGTAACAGTTCATTCTGTCCCAGTCAAATGCTGCTGAAACGCAGCACTGCTGCTGCAAACAGAAGCGGCATGGATCTGCTGGGCAGGGTGCGAACCGCAGGCTGAATCCGGTCAGTGCAACATGCGCCAGCATCACAGCAGAGCCTGTGGCATCTGCTGCTGGTTTGCTGCTCTCAAGGGTTCATCCGACAGGCAAACTCTCACAGGTTTCTGTCCAAAAGTCCTTCACAAAACTTTAACTAAGTTGCTGGAATCTGTGTCCTAAAGCAGCAGGCTTTTAATAATAACTGAGTTGATTAGATGAAGCTTTGATCTAATTTTATCAGGAATTATAAGTGGAGAAAGCACTGAGCCTACTGCTGCAGAATCAACTCTTATCCAGCATGGCTGACATGACTGAAGAGGAGACAAGCTGTGAATGTCAGAGAGGTATGGAACCATGTGTCAAATTTTAAATGAATATGCAATTCTCAAGTGACAATTCCATTTGCAGTTTGATCACGCAATTTGAAAATACATTTTGAAATTTAGAATTCAAAATTATAATTCAGTAAAACAATTAGAAAAAGTAAAATATTAACTAAAAACAACATCAATTGCATTTTAAATTGTCATGTGTTTTTGATGTTTAAAAATGACATTTCCATACATGGTTTGCTTTAAATTTATTTTGAATAATTCAAAATCTATTGCATTGTAAAATGCCATGCTGTTTTTGTGTTAACATTCAAATGAAATTGCAAAACAGCGCCCTTTGGTGTAATGCATATTCGCTTGCATAGCATTGCTCTTTATGTAGGTCAACGTTCAATTTGAAACGCAAACTGTCAGAAACTCATCAGGGCGGGGCCTACCACCTTCCAAAATGTGCTAAATCCTGCTTCCACTTCCTTTGCCTGACCAATTCAAAATATTAAAAAAACTCAACTAGCCAATGGAATTATTTGGCGTTGGAGGTTAGAGAAGAGAATACGTTACCTGCTGACGAATTAGCTTCTGTGTTTAAGACTTCAACTGAATTTATTGAAGCTCTTAAAAATATTTTTTGGAGTACAATTTGGGCTGCTGTGTCCTTTAAGACAGTGGTCCCAAGCCCCTGGGTCAGAGACCAGTACTAGTCTGTGGGTCACGAGGTACCGGGCTGCAGACAGGAAAAAAGAAATACATACGCTAACAGATTATTTCTGTTGTGTTTATCTACTGGTACTCAAGGAAGTTTTACTTTAGAAAACTGCCAGATCCTGTTCACTACATCCATCCACACTTGTCGTGTGTCAGGACACACGACAAGTCATTCACCTCGGTCACGTGACTTAAAGCAGTTCGGCTACTCGGACAAACTTTCGAATGTTTCACACGCACAGATGATAACGTAGCTGACACAATGGATTAACTTTTATAATAAATTTAGAAATGCTAGGAAATGCTTTCTCAGCTTTATTAGATAATGTTGGTTTCACACTAAATGTTAAGGAACCCACTCACTGTCACAAGCACACCCTGGACCTTGTTCTAACTCATGGTATAGAGATCCGCTGAGTGTGCTCCCTCATAACCCCATACTCTCAGATCACTTTCTAATCACCTTTCAGTTTGTTCTAGAGAATTCCACCTTCAGATTAGCCCGAGCACAGAGAGATTCATGAATGCGTTTCCATGTCGAGCAGCTGCAGCCAAGACACACATCACCAAGTGGAATGTAAAGCGTGGGATGCAGCGGTGTAAAGCACGCCGCCGCTGGACTCTAGAGCAGTGGAGACGCCTTCTCTGGAGTCATGAATCCCATTTTTCCATCTGGAAATCTGATGGACCAGTCTGGGTTTGGAGGTTGCCGCTGAACGGTACATATCAGAATGTTTTTTTGGTTGAGTGTGAAGTTTGGTGGAGGAGGAATGATGGTGTGGGCTTGTTTTTCAGGACTTGTGCTTGGCCCCTTACTTCCAGTGAAAGGAACTCTGAACGCTTCAGGATACCAGAACATCGTGGGAACAGTTTGGAGAGGCTCCTTCCTCTTCCAACATGACTGTGCACCAGAGCACAAAGCAAGATCCATGAAGACATGGATGACAGAGTCTGGTGTGGAGGAAGTGGACTGTTCTGCACAGAGTCACTTTTGGAATGCAGGAACCAACCAGGATTATTGCTGCTTTTGTTGTGTGCATACTGTGACTGTTTTCTCTCCCTTATTCTAGTTTCAGGTGCATGATCCTACTAAAGGTTTGAGTTTGCATTTTGAAAGTTTGCTTGTTTTGTTTTCAGATGTCATTTTTATGTACTTCACCCCTCATTTGTATTCACCTTCATCATTTCTGTCAAAGAAATGACGTGAAAATTAAAAAATTCCACGTTTCAACAGCGTTTTTTAAACAGCACGACTGCAATATTTGAAATAGATGTTTTTGGAAGAACAGGGAGAGAGCTGGATTCCGGATAGGTCTCCAGTATCCAGTTCTCCTGCCCTTTTTCCTTCTTTACTGAAAAGTAGTCAAACAAAATCCATAAGAAAAGTCAACATACAAACCCAGCACCTAGAATGAGGGGTAATGTTAACAATCCTGGCTCAAGGTCAGATGTAATCCAAAGCACGGCAAAAGGTCATCCTGTGACACCAAGACGAAAACTTGAAATTTGAGAAACTTAAAAATACTGACTGAGCAGCGAATGTCTGACAATGCCTGAGTGTCTTACTAGAGCTGGCAGGTCAGGAGGTTCTGTCAGATGAAAGCAGAGTGGTGAGCACCAGTGCACAGGCTGACAGGAACCATGACGCTTTTCCTGACAAAACTTCCACCATCTTTACTTCATCAAACTAAAAATGTACGTCATCCTCTAGTTGTCCTCAATGTCTTCATCATGGTTTGACTATTTCATGAAGCACATCAGAAATAAGCGATAGAAAGGGGGCTTAGGAAGAAGAACAGTTGTCTTTCTCAGACATTTTAATTAAGGAGAGATGTAACTGTTGGATCCAAAAGCGCCTGAGGTCAGCTGTTTCTGGAGCATCAACAGCATTCTGTTGAATAAGGAGGCAACATGCTGTGAGCTGCTCTGAGTTACACCTGCATGGCTCCACAAGCGCATGAGTGATGTGCTGCTTTACGCACTTCTTAGACAGTGTCACTCACACGCCCACTGGTGTCACTGCCGATGCTGCACGAGTCACATCGCTTCATCTTTTTTTATCTCTGTTGGTTGTTATCTCCACACATGCTTCAGTTTGCATATCATTTGCATTTGAACTTAGACAAGTTCTGCAAAATCCTAAATGTAGATCCAGCCATGTTCCAGAGCTGCAGCCCTGGTGGAGGCGGCAGAGGGCCAGGAACAGAGGCAGTCATTGCTCTGCTCCGAGTTCATTGGTGCTTCTGTGTTTTCTTCAGATAAAAGACAGAACGTCTCCCATCTCATGTGGGCCACAAGGTCAGTGGAAAAAGCACCATCTCAGCACTGCTTGTCTTTGACACACAGAGCTTGTTAAATCCAGGGTTCTTGTGCCCCAGAACTGCAGTCTTCTGAAACCACCTTCCATGTGCTCCTGAGCGCAGTCAACTATTTCATGTTTTCTGAGAGAAAACTCAGCTTAGAAACAGAACCAACAAAATAACTGAAGACTCAGTTGTTCAGTAACATCTTACTGTGTGGCAAACATTTTTAATAAAGAGTGACACAACCAAGGTCAAGAATCAGGAAGACAAGCATGAACACACACAGTACCTGTCCCTTTATGCAAAGGCACACACAAACTCAAGGGCACATGCACACATACAAATGCATGGATGCACAAACACACACACACATAAACACACAGACACACACATGGATGCACAAACACACGGACACATGGACACACACACATGGAGGCACACATACAAACATGCGTGAAAACAAACATGCACCCACTTGCAGTCATGCACACAGATCATTTACAAATATGAATTGTACCTTTGAGTTATCAGGTGACTGCAGAATTACTGCCTTTCCCCATAAGAACTAGAGACACTAGAGCCTTCAGGGTCCGTTCTGTGGAACCAAATTCCTGCTTCAGCTTGGAAAACAGACACCATTAAAACTGGACCTTAAAACTTTTGTCATGACAAAATACCTTTAAGCATGGCATGGGTGGCCTTAAGTCATACTGCCTGTTTTACTGCTGAAGGCTAACTGAGTCATTTTAAGATTTGTTGTTGTGTTTTTCTTACAAATGTTCCAGTGTTTTCCTGTTTTCCTCTATGAAAACAGCCAATCACTGTTGTTCTCCTTGAATTTGGTTCTACATGAAGCTTCTTTTTAAACTTCTGTATAGAGGGGTTTTCTTGCCCCCTATTTCCAGTACTCAGGATGAGGTTTACACTGAAAGTACTTGTTTGTAATCTCCTGTTCACATATAAACAATGAAAAAAAAGGAATTTGTCAGTTTTTGATTCTGCCAGTTATCCCACTTAAAAAGATGAGAGAAGTCTGTAATGTTTATCATACAAACACATACAGCACAAATTATAGGGAAAAAAATCAAATCAATTGTATTGTTTTTAAAGATTTTTTTTTTTTGTATTTTGAGCGCATTATTCATTTCATTTCATTTTTTTGCTCTTCAAATTGTTTCTGTCTTTTCAGCATCATGCAAGCTGAGTGTCTGGATCGGACCTCATGGGCTCTGCACACCAACCACCACCCAACTTACTCCAAACTCCATCTGTCTCCTGCTGAAACTTGAGACTTGCTTGGGCCATCAGCACAATGGTTCAGCCCAAACCTCTGTTCTCATTCAAGCAGTCAATTATTCTCAGATCTGGATCAGACCAGAGAAGGGAGCCTGAAGCAAACACTGCCATTGCTGCTTCCTTTTGTTCTGCTTGTGTAAAATGAGCCCTATCCTTTCATACAAGAGGATCATAGGATTGTTTCTGTGTAACTTTGGCTGCAGATTCCTTCTCTCATCAAGGCGTAAATCGCTTCTCTATCCACAAAACCACTTCAAGAATCCCATAGAAGTTCCTGGTCCTCTCACCTCATGAGGAGGGGTCCTCTGGCTAGGCCACGAACCGGTGATCTCATCACATCTGAGCCTGGGGGTGTCCGTGTCCCTGTGGTGCTGGTTCTGGTGAATAAGTGTGTTGTGTCTTATATTCATGTATACTCCAGGTCACTACGAGGTTGTAGAGTGAGAGAATGTAAGGTGAAGAGGAGATGGTGTGTACAATGGACAAAATTGATAACTGTTGTTGGAACATTAAAGAAGCGCCTGTTAAGTAACTACGTTCATCTTCTTATGCACCAACATTACATTTTTGTAATCTTTTTTCTGGCATATTTTACAACCGTCTAACATGGCGGCAAACGTTCATCCACTGCCAGTGTTTTGCTGTGATCCAGAGAACCACCACTGCTGTACGCCATATGGAGGCATATGTTCAACAACTACTTGCTTGTGATAAATGCCTCAGGGAATGCATGGTTGGAAGCTAGGCGAGAGGCACATGACTTCATTGCCTTGAAACTGAAGTACAGCAGATTTTCTGCTCTCAGTGGTGACACTTTTGCTTCGGCTGTCGCTGCTCTGGAAAAGCACTTTTCAGACAGCGTACACAGTCACCTCATGAGACAGTTATGCAATATGTAGCTGCATTACGGGTGCTTGTTTCCAAATATGGATTTGATGATAAGATGGATGAAATGATCTTTGACCAGCTCGTCAAACATGTCTCTAGCTCCAGCATAAGAGAAAGTGCAGAATCTGCAGTCCAGCAGGCTAAAGCGATAGCTGTAGACTGCAGCATGTCTGACAAGCAGTCTGATCCACATCCAAAGTACATGCAGGACACCGACCGGATAATAGTACACAGTTTACCTCTCAAGTTTTTCCCTCTTTTATTCTTCTGGAAGGCATGACACACAGCAAAAACATCCGTCTAGTAGTCTCAGGTCCTGCATCCAGACTGCGATTCAACAGTCCCTACCTTGGAAAGAAACTGTGAGAGACTGGCTCCAGGTGTACTGTGCAACTCCACATGCGACAACCTCCGCTTCTCCTTATGAACTACTCTATGGGAGGAAGACGCTAACCAAACTCGACATTCTTCCATTATCCCTGTGTCTTCATTGGATGACTCTGCATGTTCAAAAACAGCAGAGCAATACGCAGCGCTACACTAACACTAGATGTGGTGCGCAGACCATCCTTTCTGCTGGGAGAGAAAGTGCGAATAAGAAAATCACATCATGTTGCTGAAACACATCCCAGGTTTACTGGCTCTGCATCTGTGAGGAGGGCCAAACGAACAAACTCGTTTCAGCTCAGTGACGGGAAGATATGGAACGCAACACATCTGGATAACTTGAAACAAAAGGATAACTGTTGTTGGAACATTAATAAAGCGCCTGTTAAATAAGTACGTTCATCTTCTTTTGCGCAAACATTACAGAATGACTGTGACTGTAAAGCGCTATATAAGTATACGCCATTTACCATTGTATCTTTTGCAACACACACAATAAATCACAAGTTCCATCTTCATAACGTTCCTTAAGGTGAGCGTATAAGCCTCAACGGAACTCCAAGATATACTTGTGCTCTTCTCAAGATGCTGCCACACCTCTCTACAACCCTCCAAGGGAACTGGACAACCCAAAAACTTGCAGCACCTGCCCCGGTCAACCCCCCACATGGGCATGCATAACACTTAATCTTTGATATACCATAACTCTTCAGCTGTTTACACGGTCACAGAGAAAAGCAGCTTTTCATAACAGCTTTGTGCTAACATGCAACACATTACTAACCTAAAGTGTTGTATAATGGTGCAAAGCCACTTTTCTCTACATCATCATCTGACTTATGTTGATTGCGTGAACACTACACCACTGTAAAGTGTTACATATCAGCACAAGGATGCTTTTCTTCAGATTCAGCTGGAATTTCATCAGTTGCGTGCATGGTTGAAGAGTTACGGTAGTTGAAAGATTGCACACCAGAGCAAAAGCTCTGATGTTAAAAGGCTACCAAGGTTTCCTTTAGGCTTTGCGAGCTATTTTAAATTTTTTAAGGCTTTTTGGTGGACGTTATCATTGTCCTCCTGTGATTGTTGTGAAGTGCTGCAGAAATCAAGTTTGATTAATTTTTTTGACTCCTCAGTTACTCCACTGACTTCAAAGCTTTTGGTAAAGGCTGCTTTGATGCATTTAGCTCAAGCAGCAAGCCATGGCTGTATGTATTTGCCTAATCCTGTTAATCTATTTGATAGTTCTGCAGGGAGGGGCCCTGAGGTACTGCAGGAAGCCCTCATTGGACGATTGGGCATGAAGTCATCTGCTGCTTGACGGGGCTTTTTGCCTCTAAGTGCTTTCCAGTATGTTTGGAGATCAAAAGGAGCACTCACCAGAGTGGTTTTAATCACCCCCTGTGCTAAAGGCAGGTGTGTGTGTGTGTGTGTACTTGTGTGTGTGCATACATGTGTGCGTGGTTTGGGTTCTGTGCTGCGGATATGCAAAGGGTTGCTGGCATTTCCAGAGATAGCCAGGCTGACATTTCTATTGACTTTGATGTTGATAATCCCTCACAAGTTCCCTCAAGCTAACTGATATTTGTGTGTGTGTGATTGTGTGTAGCCACACAATAATTGTTTGTGGTGGCAGGTTTTTGGGTCATAGTGAGTATCGTCAGAGCTCACCCACGGAAATGTCAGGTTATAATTTTTTTGGTAAGAGTCTCTGAAAACAAAGGGGGAAAGTGTTATTTTTATCGCTGTCATCGATCCTCTTGATCTCCCCATGGAGACATCTCTGATTAAGAGTTTGATATCAGTGCTCGGACGGCTCTTTAATCCTCGCTTCTTTTTCAGTAGACGTGGGTATGAGTGAGGAACTGGCCTAAGTGTGCTGCTCATGTGCAGAAAGGCAAACGTGATAAAAAGTCTGTCCGATTTTCATTGGCTCAGCATCACTCTGAGCGCTGCAGCCAGAGTGCATCTCCACCAGCAGAAAAGAAGAATTTTTACCCTTATTTTGAATTAATTTCCATTTGCATTTTCAGTACTTATAGGTAGCAGGCTAATCGTCAAGTCTGTCCAGAGAATATATTCGCTGATGGGTTTTTTTTGTCTCTAATCTTTTTTCTCCCCTTTTTTCTCGACCTGCTGCACAAGCCTGATTGGTTGTTAAAGATGTATTGGAAGAGGAGCCATGATTCCTGCCTAAAGTGTCAGGCTCAAAACACCAGAATCATACATTCCTTCAGTCAAACACGTTGGTATTCCTCTGCCTACAATCTAAAATGTTCTGTTTTAAGCATATGACTTATTGATGATTTATGTGTAAATATATATATATATATATATATATATATATATATATATTATTTTGCAGATGACATGGTAATCTTATGATTATGTTAAAATATTACCTACATCAATGAAGATATGGTAAAACGCCCCCTCAGTAATGCATTGTGTATCCTACATAAAATAAATATACGTTTAAGGGCCACTCTTACCTTATCTATGGCTGACCCAAGTACAACTTTAAGTTGTGTCCGTCATGTGTCTTTTTCTCCGGAGCTGGTGCTTCATACAGAATCTTCTCACCGACATTTCTGTTCTCTCTGCTTGCGTTTGACTTTTCTAAAAGCACTCTGTCTCTAAAAATGAGCATTCTTCTAAATTAGCCATATTAGCATCCTCAGCCTCATATGCCCTCAATGAACCACTTAAAAAAATAAAATAAAAAACTACTACTGGATGACCCAAGTTGCTCAGACAAAATAGCAAGAAACAAAACTGAATGCTCATTATCCATTTGCTCCAATTTTGTTTTAATATACAAATCGGAAAACAAAAAAAGATTCATTTTTTGTTTTTTCCTTTTCGATTTTAAGATGAAAGACGAAAAAAAAATATTCGTTTTTCATTTTAAAGTGACAAATGAATGATACTCGAATTTAGGTATTTTCTCCTTGGACTCCGGCTTCCTCCAACCATCCAAAAACATGCTTCATAGGTTAATTGTCTATTCTAACTTGTCCCTAGGGTGTGTGATTTTAGCTCTGTAACAGACTGGCGACCTGTCCAGGATGTACCATGCCTTCACCCATAAGTGGCCGGGTTAGGCTCAGGCAGCCCCGTGACCCCAAAAGGGACAAACCAAGTTTAGAAAATTAATGAACGAAAATTTTTATCAACATCCTGTGAATAGGCTAGGAACTACAGGCAAATTCTCAGGATTTCTTTTCATAGTTTAGACTGTTGCTGCCGAAAGTTTGCTGAACTTTGCTGAACTTTCTTGTTTTTTCTGGAGACTTTATTCAGTCTGAGATTGAGCATGCTCTGTGCCACTGCTTCAGGTGATAAAAATGGTTGGTGGTATTTTCATGTTTTAGAAGGAATTTGCCTTTCTGCACAATTTGCAATGCACATTACTCTGTTTTTTGTCAGATTTTAAATAACTAAGATACCTCTACACAGGAGCCTAAATTTAATTTTGTAACAACGGCCAGGTTGGCCGTTAGATAAAAAAGAATCTACCAGCCAAATATATTTAATTCCAACATATTTTTAACACAATCCTGCGGCCAGCTTGCGCTGTGCAGCAGAACGTTTTGGCGTCTGGTCTATTTTTTGCGTGAGCTGCAAGTGATCCGTGTCAATACTGGCAGGAACATATGTCAAGATATGTCTAGTCAATTATTAAAACGTCACCAAATTTTCACAATAAAACACAGCGATTGACAAATGTGATCACATTTTTGTATCTAAATAGGCAGTGGAGATGATAATAAACACACAAACACAACACACACACGCATTGGGGTGTGAAAACACAATCAATGAAAGAGAGGCAGGAAGCAGTTGGACAGAAACATTGCATAAATATTTTATTTATTATTTTATTTTATATATATTTACTTACCTATGATGACAAAAAAAAAAACAAGCTCTAAATAACCACAGCTGAGAAGCGCCTGTCGACCATCGCGAAAAAATACACGTCTGGTGTGATTTGCAAGTGAAAGCAAATGCCGGAATACTGCGCGCACTCCATTCCGCGGCGCTTCCGCAGCCAGTGTGAACCTGGTGTTAGGCATTTTCCTTTTTAAAAAATGTTTCTGATTTTTTCTAGAAAAATAGAATAGCATCAAAATAATGTATAAATAGTATGAAGACGTCTTTAATGTCATCTAACTATAAACTCAAATTTAAACATGCTGAGAAATGAAGGACAGTTTTATGAAAGATTTCCTAATTCTGCCTCCAGGTCATCACATTTTATTACAAATCAGAACAAAAAAACGCCTGAAAACAGTCAAATGTTTTGGGTTATTGTCATTATATATCATTTTTTTAAATAAAGCTGCAGCTTTAAGAAGGATTGAAGAAGAAACAGTAGAAGACAAGAGGACAAAAGAAATTCACCAAAAGAAGAGCCACTAAACATGACTAAGATTACACAAACATTTACTCTTCATGTGGTGATTAACCCTCTAACTTTTACTCGCCAAAGAGGAGAAAATGCTTGCAACTGGCTAATGTTAATTTTGGACCCATCAGAATAAAAGTCTATCGTGATAGGCTCATTTTACTATAGAGAAAAAGTTATATTGCAATATCAATAGTTATCGTTTTATTGCCCAGCCCTAATTTCAACTTCTAGGGAATTACACTCCTCTGCCTCCCTAGGAAAGTCTATGCCAGGGTATTGTCGAGTTGAGTCCTTTCGATAGTTGAGCTTCAGATCCAGGAACAACAGTGCTGCTTCCGTCATGGACTTGAAGCGGTGGACCAGCTCTACACCCTGTCCAGGGTGCTGTAGGGTTCATTGGAGTTCGCTCATCCTGTCAATATGTGTTTTGTAGATTTGGAGAAGACGTTTGACTGCGTTCCGTAGTGTACTGTGGAGGGTGCTCTGGGAGTATGGGGTCCGGGGAGCCTTACTCAGGGCTGTCCGGTCTCTGTATGACCAGAGCAGGAGCATGGTTCGCATAGTTGGCAGTAAGTTAGACCTGTTCCCGGTGCATGTTGGACTCCGTCAGGGCTGCTCTTTATCACGAGTTCTGTTCATAGTCTTTATGGACAGAATTTCTAGGTGCAGCCAGGGGCCGGAGGGGGTCTGGTTTGGGAACCACAGGATTTCCTCTCTGCTCTTTGCAGATGATGTTGTCCTGTTGGCTTCATTGAGCCAGGACCTCCAGCATGCACTGGGGCGGCTGGGATGCAGGTCAGTACTGCTAAGTCTGAGGCCATGGTTCTCGACCGGAGAAAGGTGGTCTGTCCTCTCTGGGTGGGTGGAGTGACTCTCTGCCCCAGGTGGAGGAGTTTAAGTAAGTGATTGTCACGATAGGTTAAACAAAGCATCGGTTAAGAGACAAAGTTTACCTCTTAGCACTTGTTTTTGTCCAGATCATGAAAGAAAAGTTTGTTGTGAAGAAGCCTGCACATATAAAACGTGATTGGAACTTCTTCCGGAACACCCAGCAGCCAATCAGGATCAAGTATTAAAATTAATTTAACCTTTATTTTAACCTAGTGGAACCCCATTGAGATCAGGATCTCTTTTACAAGGGTGACCTGGAGGAGAGTTAAGTGCCTTGCCCAGGGACACAATGACTGTTGGCTGGAGGGAGCGGGGAACAAACTACCAATCCTTTGATCATTGGCCGACCACCTGCTCAACCCCCTGAGCTACTGCCGCAGAAACACAATGTTTCTTATGGAGTACACACCGATCGTGACTCGTGCGGTGGCAGTTTCAATGTAAAGTCAATGGTTTAGACGCGAATTGAGGTTCTGCAAATTCAGTGGCGCGCGCGGCGAGCCAGAGTAAAAAAGTCTAAACTCTGAGGAGGTTGTCACATCTGTGTCAACCAATCAGGGACTCATCATTGGGCGCGTGTTGGTTTTAGTGACAGTGGGTAGAATACATATCTAATATGGTGGATCGAATCTCCTGAACTTCCATTCATTTTCTTAACCTGATGTAACCCCTTTCGGGACAACAGGGTTTCCTGAACCCTTCCCGGCTACTGTTGGCGACAGTCTTGCAAATCTTTTTTTGAGGTTGACTAACTAACCCACTTAAACAGCAGCTGATAAGCTGTGGTGAAAGATTTCAAGTGTCATTCAAATATGATGCAGCTCTCTCTCACGCATTGATATGAAACCTAAGTGTGTGACACTTCTGCATGCTGTAAATGTAGTGGTACTAGAGTTTATTGTCATTTAAGGAATAATTACGGAATTTCTGTGGAGGGCAGAGTATGGCACAAGTCTGGCGTGCACCCCCAACCCCCCACACCAATGTTCAGGCTTCCAATAAAGAGGAGAGCTAATGTGTGCATGATTGGGACTTGGTGAACAGTAGGCAGGAGTGGGCCTTCAAGGTTAAGTCCTTCCAGAGGTCAGGGCAGTTGCTCTGCCTCTCCATCTGTGGCTGCTGCTCTGCCTATCGGCCTTCAGTTGCTGATCAACTGCAGCTGCAAACTTTAGTTTTCTAATAAACCCTGAAAAGCATCTGGTCTTAATTTAAGTTTTTTTAATTTTTATTTACTACCTTAATCGTTCAAGACATGTACCCAGGTTTGTACAGACTGCACAGGAATTCAAGTACATTGATGAGGTTGTAGTAAATCTGAAGTTAGAATTGAAATATAAGGAAAATCAGTTTATGTGTATGACTCATAAACTACTGCATTTAATTAGACTCAAATTGTTGTAGAGATGACTTAGGTTCATCAAAACACAGTCCAAGATTCATAAAGGCTACTATTGCTTTGTATTTTTCCATAAATCTTTGAAAGCAGTTTCTGTGCTTTAGATCTGAACATTGACAGGATCCAGCCTAACTTTGGTTTTTACAGTGAAATCTATTCTCCTGAGCCGTGATCTCTAGCTTGTTGACATCCCTGTCCTTACATTTACACTCTCACTTTCTGACTGTAGAAACATTTCATAATTCAGTCTTTTCTGGTCTTAGGCCAAATCTGAATTCTTACCTTCGCCCTATCCCTTCTCCCTTCCCCTACATTTAGCCCTCCAAACGGAGAGTTATGGAAAAAATAGTGTCTCCAAATTCGGATGTCACTACCACTCGATGACGTCACCAATTGTAACTGGTCAGCTAAGTTAGCATGGAGCTTCCAGCGCTTGGATATGCATAACAACAACACTATTATAACTTTAAAAAGGTCATGCTAAAACAAAAAGTCATTAATTATGCTTAAACATAAACTTCTGTGCTTTAGAGCGCACCCACATGAAGAAAAGCACTTCTACTTCGAGGGAAAGCATGACGCGGAACTCCCTCGCTACGTAGGGCTCTGTATCACTCCGCCTTGAGGGTAGCCCTTAAAAAACTATTTTTGGACAGCACTTTCACTACAAATCCCCCTACAAATGGAGTGGTAGGGAGAAGTGGTAGAGCGAAGGGCAGAATTCGGATTGGGCCCTAGACTCATCTGTTTAAATGTTGCTTTAGCAGCAGTGTAGATTTGTACTGTCTGGTTTGATGTATTTTACTGTTTCTTCAAATGTTGTATGTGTCCTTGAGTGACAGGAAAGAGCGTTTCAATAAAAGAAATAATTGTTGTCATTTTTGTGTGGCATAGTCAGGTTGTCTGTTCCTCAAATGAGCCATCAGGCATTGAGTCATCTGGTGATCAGTGGAAATGAAATGTATAATTCAAACTGGTCTGTTAGAAAACAAGACAAAAACTTGTTCAATTCAAATAACCAAAGTTATAAAGTTAATAAAATGTGTTAGAGTTTATATTTGAGTATTGTTGGGAAGAGCATGAACAGCAGGCTGAACATGTGAAGGTGTGGAGCAGCTGAGTCTTGGTATCATTCACAGCAGGGAGAAGCTTGTCCTAGATTCAGCCTTAAATGTTGTTTTACTTGATCGTATTTATACCTCTTCTTATATTATGGTAAACTCAAGTGTGCACACACAAAACTGGTGAGATGAGTGGGTCTGAAGTGGCTGATTCTGCAGATTTCTAGCAGTCGTGCTCTTGGGCCACGACTGGAGAGAAAGATGTTTCTTTATCTGATCCACTTAGATACTGTGTAGTTTTCCTCAGGTAACTTCGACTTTTTCTGATATAGTAACATTAAGCAAATCACTTCAGCATTTTTATTGTAATTTTTTGCTTAAGAATAATTCATTCAGTTATTTTGTTTGCAAGCAAATTGTTCAGCAAAAGGTTCAACATTTTGAACAACCAATTTCAGCATCTTTAGTGACCACACTCACACTTGCATTATTGTGGGTGATGCAATTTTTCTTTTTTTTTATGTGGCATGCAACCCAGTGATCACAGAACATAACTAACAGTTTTGCACTAGAAAAGGAAAAATCCCCATCATTAACTTGCACATTATTGTAGCCACAAGGGGGCCCAAGCCAGGGTCTCAATGTGCAGGTCCCAAGCCTGCATAAACACAGAGGGTTGTGTCAGGAAGGGCAAGCGACGTAAAGTCTTTGCCAAACCAAATATAGTAAGCAAAGTAAGTCAACTTAATTTGTATAGCACATTTCAAAGACAAAGCATAACAAAGCACTTCTCAGTGTTAAAAAAGACGAACACTAGTTCACGAGCCCCATTATGAGAAGAACGACGTAAAATCAAATTACTTTGCCCGGATGTTACCGGGGCCTTACTCTAGACCCAGACCTGGGGTTAGGGCTCGCAGGCAAACACCTGGTGGCCAGGGCTTCTCCCACAGGCCCCGGTCGGGTAAAACCCGAAGGATCAACGTGGGCTCACTCCCCGGTGGGCCCACCTGCAGGAGAGCTGGCAGTCGAAGGCGAGTGCCTTGGGGACTTAAAACCCAGTCATGGAACTTGGCTTTTGGGACATGGAACGTCACTTCTCTGGGAGGGAAGGATCCTGAGAGGTTGAGAGGTACCAGCTAGATATAGCTGGGCTCACCTCTACGCAGTGTCTGGATTCTGAAGCTCAGTCTCAACTCAGAAGCTCAGTTGGACTCTATCATTCTGGAGTTTCACATGGTGAGAGGCGGATGGCTGGGGTGGGCTTACTCGTGATCCCCCAGCTTAGCCGCAAAGTGTTGGAGTTCAACCCGAGAACCCAACACGAGAGAGTTGCGCCCCTTCGCCTTCGGGTGGGGGACAGGTCTCTTGACTGTGGTTTCGGCTTACGGGCCAAACAGCAGTTCAGAGTACCCGGCTTTCTTGGTTTTTCTCGAAGGGGTACTGGAAGGTACCCCAACGGGGGACTACATCATCCTCCTGGGTGACTTCAATGCCCACGTGGGCAACGACAGTAGCACC
>BSAI01000185.1:1075670-1110957 GCA_036245035.1 Adrianichthys oophorus | reverse complement strand
CGGTCCCGGATAAGCGGAAGAAAATGGATGGATGGATGGATGGATTTAAATAAAGAATGAATAATTTTGACCCCAAGACAGAGCCTTGCATAATACCACATGACAAAATGTTTGTATGAGAAATTGTTCCATTAATTTTGACATTCATTCATTCTCCAATCCGCTGTATCCCTTTCGGGGTCACCGGAGCCTAACCCGGCTACTCATGGGCGAAGGCAGGATACACTCCTGGACCGGTCGTCAATCTGTCGCAGGGGCCACAATCACACACCCATGCACACTCACATCCACACCTAGAGACAATTTAGAGTAACCAATTAACCTATGAAGCATGTTTTTTGGATGGTGGGAGGAAGCCAGAGTACCCAGAGAAAACCCACACATGCACGGGGAGAACATGCAAACTCCACACAGAAAGGTCCCCCAGCCAGGGCTTGAACCGGGAACCTTCTTGCTGTGAGGCAGGAGCGCTAACCACTGCCCCACCGTGCAGCCCCCTTTCTTTAAAAGTAAATTATGGTTAATAGTATCAAATGCTTTCCGTAAGTCGATGAATATACCAATTGCATTTTCTCTATTATCAACTGCTGATGTTACGTTTTCTTTAAAATCCGTAACTGCTGGAGATGTGGATCTTTTACTATGAAACCAATGTTGTTGCTCACATAAAATACCTAATTTTTCTAGAAAGCTATCCAATTGTTGAACAAACAATTTTTCTAGTATTTTGGAAAATTGATCCAAAAGTGAGACTGGCCTGTAGTTGTTTACTATTTGTTTTTCACCATCTTTGTAGATTGGGAGCACTTTGGTAACCTTCCTGTTTCAAGGGATCTATTAGTGATAGGCTTAACTATACAATTAATCACCTCTTTAGTCACTGACATGTCAATATTATTACAATCAGTTGATTTCTTATTCTAACTTTTTCTGACCACTTCTAACACATCGCTTTCACACAATGGCCTTAGAACATTGAATCCTGTTTGATGTCAAAATCAAATTTTTCATCAGAGGTATGGATTCGTTGTATTTGGTCAGCTAGTTTTGGACCCACATTAACAAAAAAAGTATTAAAACAAGTATAGGGCGGCCGTGGTGCAGTGGAAAGAGCAGTCGGCCTGTGATTGAAGGATTGCAGGTTTGATTCCCGCCTTGCCATGTGTCGAAGTGTCCTTGGGCAAGACACTGAACCCTACATTTTCTCTTGTGGAAGGTTGACGCATGTGTTCAGCAGCGGAGCCACCATCAGTGTGTGAATATGGGTGAATAGGTCAGTGACTGTAAAGCGCTTTGGGCCTTCACTGAAGGTAGAAAAGTGCTATATAAGTATACACCATTTATTTGCAATTTCTTGTGCATTGTTAGTAACTTTGCCATCATTATTAATTTTCTGAGTTATTGAATGCTTATTTTCACGTTGATCAATCACCTCCTTAATAACACTCCAGGTTGCTTTAATATTTGTTTTAAACTTTTGCAATAACGTATTGTAATGATTCTGTTTCTGCTTTCTTATAGTGGTTGTCAGTCTATTTCTATACTGTTTATACCTATCTTCATTTTCTTACTTGGATGATTTATCAATGTTTTGTATAGCATTTATTAATTCATTTTCTAAACCGTTTCATCCATTCATCATTGCTGTGAGGCAAGGGCACTAACTAATGTGCCACCGTGCAACCTGTTTTGTATAGCATATTTTTCTTTTTACGTGACTTTGCAAGACCTTTTGTCACCCATGCAGTATTTTTACTTTAACTTTCCTCACTGGACAATAATAGTTGTACAATGACATAAATGTGTCCAGAAATGCATTATAGGAATTCATTTGTATCTTCAAGATAGACCTCATTCCAGTTGTGATCACCAAGTTTGGCTTTAAAGGCCTCAATGGTCTTTGGTTGTCTCATTCTCTGTAACTTATATGAATCTGCCTTTTTAATTTTTTATTTAATTTCAAATACTGCAAAAACAGGTAAATGATCACTCATGTCTGTCACAAATAGTCCACTCCTAACTTTTCTGTTTATTATGTTAACAAAAATATTGTCAAAGTAGCACTGACCTTAGTTATTTTGCTTGGTTTAGATTTTAAAGGGTACATACCCAAACCAAACATATTGTCAACAAAATCTGTTGGTTTTTTTTGTGTTCACATGCTTTCAACAAGTCAACATTAAATGTTGGGCATGTTGTTCAAGTGTGTACAGTTCACCTGGAGGAGCATCTTCACCCACTCTGTCACCGGCTGTAGTCCTGGCATAGGTGCGATGTCACCAAACCAGTTATCACCAAATCCTCCATCCTTGTATATTGTTCCAAGTCATCCACTCTTCTTTGTAATTCTTCAATCTTCTTGTCCTTTTCTTTAATCGTATCCTTCAGTGACCTCACTTCATTGATTAAATTCAACACATTTTTTTTTGCTTTACCACAGAAATCAACTCAGTTGTCAGGAAGTTAAGTGATTGTTTTCACCTCCTTCATGACTTCTGCCATTTTCTTTGCCATTGTTATATCCTTTGTTCAAGTTATGTTCTTGAATTGTTTTGCTGAGTAGTCAAATTTTAAGTTGGCTGCCACACAAGTAACTCCCATGATGCATTGTGCCAAAAATATTCCCCAAATAGGAGACAAAGTATTTTTTAGCTTACAATCACTCTGAGGGTTGGATGGCACTTTCCCCATGAGATATTTAGTGGATTGTCAAAGTTGAAAAACCCAACTTGTCACAGCAGCACCAGCCATCTTGATCCCGCAAGTTAAAGAGGTATGAATACTTTTGCAAATCACTGTAGTTGACATGATGCAAAGGAGGAAGGTAGACATATTGTGTGTCCAGGAGAACAGGTGAAAAGGTAGCAAAAGTTTAGGAGCAGTGTTCAAGTTGCTCTATCATGGTGGAGATGGGAATGTACAATGAGTACGGAAGTATTCAGACTCCCTTAAATTTTTCAGTCTTTGTTACACCTTTAGGCAGAAGATGCTCAGTGACAGGTGGGCGGGCCCTGCCACATGTTTATAAAGCCCTGTCCATGGCTTCTTTACTCAGTTCTTATGCTCTTCACCTCGCTAAGAACACCCCTCCCGGTCAGGGCCAGCTACGCTGCTGCTAGCAAGCGTTGCCAACTTTTGTCTCTGGGCTAGTTTAACTGTTCCTATTGGTCCCACTGTCGTCTTCAGCCACTGTGTCTGCCCGTGGAGTGCTGACTTCAAGTTAAGTGCTGGTTGCCTCCGTGTCTCGGAGTGTCTCAGAAAGTGAAATACGTCCGTCCCTGTCCACAGGAGTGCGGCTTCTCTTCACACAAAAAGGACCAGGACAAAGTCTGTCCTGCCTGCCTAGGGATTGTCCACGCTTGATGAGCATTGACGGAGCCCCACGCCTACGAGTCTTGTAGCCTTTTGCAGCACTTGACTCTAGAAAGGCGTGTGCTGTTTGTGGAAAAGGCACTGGGAAAACCATTCATGGCACAACAGGATCCCCTGCAGTCAGAATCGAAGGACCAGGTTTTGTCTGGGTCAGATGTTGGACTCCTGGTTGAAGTTTCCGCTACTAGCTGGGCGGACCACATGGAGCTAAAGGAGGAGCTAGCTGGTAAACAGGTGCAGAATGTGAATTATGAGCAGCCACCACCCCAGCTAGACACTCACTATGAGGATGACAGTGTTCTGGACTTTGGCCTCAACTTGCCTGGTTACTCGGATGAGGACCAGGAGAATGTTCGAACGAATGACCATGCTGCCACCGCTGTGCCAGCTTCTGAGAACGACTCGTTTCTGTCCTTGTATATTCCTTGCACGGCGAGGAAGTTGGAGGTGGAGTGGCCCTCCTCCCCCCCTGCCTAGACACGATTTTGGTTTGCCTGATTTTTTTCTCCAACCTAAACCAACGATGGTTAAGAACCGTTTACCCATGTACCTGGACTTTGTATCCGAACAAACATCTTCATGGAGCAAACCTCTGTCCAGTTGCATGATGGTGCCCAGCTCTGTACAGTCCTGTGACCTTGAGGGATCTGAGTCAGCAGGCCACCCTCCATCTATGGAACCATTGTTGGTGGCCTATCTTGACCCATTCCCATAATCGTCCAAACGTTGCTGATTCTCTACCAGTCAGCTAGAGAAAATTTATCAGGCACAGGGATGTACAGCTCGAGCTCTGTGACTATGCTCCAAATTCACCAGGCGATGTGCCTAGCAGTCAGCTGGCAGCCCACTCACCTCTCTTCTAAACGAGGTCAGACTCACTGCGGACTACATTCGACTACACATAGTTGTGGCACAGTTGCACCTGTGGCCAACTCTTTCCGATGTCTCCGAGACAGAAAGTTTGACATACCTGAATGTGCAGGGCCTATTTGGCGAGTCGCTTGACGTAATTCAAAGCAAATTTGACCTGTGTAAGAATTCATTTGTTGCTAAGAAACCGCTGCTCAAAAAGTCCAGGGTCCAGCCCCAAACAGCGCTGTGTTCCTGTAACACGGTCTTCCAAGCACAACAATTCTCCTGCACACATGACATGTTTGCATTCTGTTTGTGGCACAAATGTACAAATAAAGACATTTTGTGTCAGAATGAAGGGCTTCAGGGCTTCAGTCTGTCGCTTGCCCCTAGCACCTTCAAGAAATGTGTCGAGGCAGCACACTCTCCTCTCAGAAAAAAAGGTATTGCATTCTGATTTAACTGGATGACTGTGCTTTGACACCTAGTGCTCATCCCCTGACTGTGCAGTTTTTGAAGGGGGTCAGCAGACTAAGGCCCCCTATTAACCCCAGTGTGCCTCCATTTGAGCCACTTAACAAAGTTGATGTGACATTTTTTACATATAAAAACAGCTTTACTCTTGGCTCTCACCTCTGCAAAGCGCATTGGAGACCTCTATGCACTTTCTACTCACCCTTCATGCACACATTTTTCAACAGATGGGTACAGGTCCAGGGACACTTTGCACCCTAATCATGCATATTCACTGAAAATAATTCTGCTATAGTACAACTCTATGATGATTGAGCTTTTGAGCTTTTATCCTCCCGCCTTTGCATCTGAGGAGCAGAGGCGGATGCATTTGTTGTGTTCCGTGCGTGCATCACGCACATACATTGACCACACACAAGCGACACTTTTGTCGGATAAACTGTTTGTGTGCTTTGCTATCCCTGCCAAAGGCAGTCTTGTCAAGACAGAGGCTTTCACATTGGATAGTTGAAGCTATTCACTTAGCTTAAAACAGCAAAGCCCTAACCTTTCCTTAGAGTGTGAGAGCCCATTTGACCAGGGGTGTAGGCACTTCCTGGGCTATGTTTCGGGGTTCCTGTGTCAGTGACATCTGTGCTACTTTAAATATGTATGCACCATTGGATTAATGATCTCCTGTTTTCTACTGATAGAAACTGGTGGAATCGGATGTTTAGTCTATGTGAAATTATTGTGCTTATCTGTAGATGTATTTTTGCTTGTACTTCAATTTAGTCATTCTACTATGACACAGATCAAAGATACCTGATTTTTGACATCATTCCTGTACCCTCTGTCATGCCTCTTTTCTGTGCGATTAGTAATGTGGCTGCTGCCCACCACCATGCAATATGTATGTTTGTATGTGTTACCCATCTAATTTCCCCTACTTGGGATTATTAAAGTATCTTAAAATCTTGAAATAGCGAATGTGTTGCACCGAGTGAATCGACTGAAAGGGAACAAAGTGCTATGACTATAACTTCTTTTCCCTGAAGGAGAGGAACGAAGTACAGCATATTTTTGCTCCACTGCACTCCACTCAGTGAAGAGTGACTTCCGAACTGAGAAAAAGACACCAAGGACACGGCTTTGTAAGTAAGGGGCGGCGGGGCACTCCCACCGGTCATTGGGCACCTTTTGCCTAAAGGCGTGAATAGGTGTCTTCAGCAAGACACATGAGGGCGTGATATCCCATATTACATGTGTTGTACCTCGTTCCTCACCTTCAAGGAACAGAAGTTGTAGTCATAACACTTCATTTTAAGACTTTCTTTTTGACTTCTCCATTTTATAGGGAACTGAGGAAAGTTTCACAGAGCAGAAAACACAAGGGAAAATTGGAATGTAAAGCATCAACCCCAAAATATGCCAACAAATTAAAAGTCACATGAAAAATGCTTCTTCTAATACCATTTAAAACTTCCTTGTACAGTAAAGGATCTATCAGAATTTAAACTTTCATACTCTACAAACTTCTATTAACCTCATGAGGGAAAGACTGCCGTATGTCTCAATGCTCTTTTTGCACCCCAGTATGTTTCTTTTGTTCCTACCTGTGCTTCTCGGGCTCTTTTTTCTTCTTGGCAAAGCATTTCCTCTTCTTGAAACAATCCTTGCACAGGAATATGAATGTAATGACAGAGTGACAACACCTCCATGAATAGTTGATGCCGCTCCCCCAGGATGCCTGTGAGAGCTGTCATTGTGGGGGATCAGGCAAGTTTTTCATTGGTGTTTTACTGCAACATGAGCCTCCAGCCACAGAGTTATATTGATGATTTTTTATTCCACTTCAAACTGCATAGCATAATCCTCCACATCTCCAGAGCCCTAATTAGTTCTCAGAGGATGAGTTTTTAATGACTTTGGTGATCTCATGACTCCTTCAGCTTCACGCTGCATCTGTGCCCCATCCTCGTGTTTGTGTTCAAAATGCGTTCATTGCTTTAGTCATGAGTAAATATGACAAAAATTAACAACAGCTGCACTGTCTGATGTGTCACGAGGCATGAATCAGTTTGCGCTGCATCAACAAAGTGTGCAGTTTCTCTCAAAAAACTACTCCTACATTTTTTTGGTAGCAAAAATAGTTTAATAGGAAATAAATGAAAAGGCAGTTTTCTATTCTTCCACCCTCCTTTGTGTCAGTTGTAGGGGAGCACTGCTGGCTTCCATGCATCATGAAGGACAACCTGTAAGAGGATTTCTCTTCTCTGAGGTGTCACTCCCTGCTGCCTGTTTTTAACACTTCTAGTCTTCAAAAATTCAAGAAGCTGGTCACCTCCTGTCACAAGCATGCCCACAACTCCAGCCTCCGATCGCCAGAGGGAGCTCTCGCCGGAGTTCTGATCCAGATTCTTCACTACAGCTCCCATTAGCTACCTCTTCCAGCCACTTCCTGCTCAGCTGATTGTCATCACTGTCATCAGCGATGGACATATAAGCTCCTTCATGCCCTCACTCCAGTGCGAAGTCTTGTTGGTTTTCCCACAGTCTGAGCAGTCGTCTATGTATCGCCTTCTTAGTGTTTTGACCTTTACCTGTTTCCCTCGTTCATCTGCCCAGCCAGTGCACTTCGACCCTTGCCTGTTTTTGGACTGTAATATGTCTTGTTCCTGCCGACAATCATTAAAACGTTTGCAAATGGATCCACATGCCTCAGCCTGATGTCACTTTACTGATAATATTTTATAAAAGTTTGACATACTTTGAGCTGCACTTGCTTCCTACGCAAAACATATTTAAAGACCCACTCTGATCATCTTTTGAGCTTTTGTAAAATCATTCCCACTGTTCTTTTTATTATGTTTTTGCCATTTTTAACCAAAATAAAAACACCTGTCATTTTCTAGGACAAAGTTTCTGTAGAGCGACAGGAGTTTATTAGAAATTCACCTCTGAAATGTGGGCCGGACTGCTGGTGTAGTGTAAGCTTGTACCTACATTCCATCTCCCACAATTGCTTACAATTTCTCACAACCCCGACCTAACATAACAGATGCAACAAAAATGGTGAGCAATGGGATTCCATGCCAGAGGACCGGATTCATGCAAACAACACCAACAAAGATCTATCAAGAACACAGAGCTTAGCTCCTGAGCTCAGAACATGTGATGCTAGTGCCAACTTTTATCGGTGCCATAAGACTATGTGTGCATGCATTTTGTGTTTGCATGTTTGTGAGGAAGAGTTTCATTCAACCAAGAATGCGTTCTTGTGTCATGCCTGTGTGTTTACATATGTGTGTGTGTCAGGGTTGTCGAGAGGACACAAAATACAAACGGCAATTCAAACAGAAATAGCTCCAATTTATTTCAGTCAAACAATAGTACCAACTCGTGAACTAGTGCTGCAACCAAAACCACCCGACATCAAGTGCAAGGGAGACAAGGACTTATAAACAGCAGGAGAGGATGAGACAAGTACCAACAGGTGTGTCACATTAGGGAGGGAGAGAACACAATAGAAGGGGTGTGTCAAGAGACTAGAAACGAGAAGACGTGAGAACACAGGAAACAGGCACCAACAACAAAATAAAACAGGAAACGCACAACAAACAAAAACAACCATCGTCCTGGGTCCAATACCCCACAGTGTGTGTGTGTTTGTGCATGCATGCATGTTTATCTATCGTGAGATCTTAGAGATCAGTGCAAGATGTTAAAGGACTGAAGGGATCTGTCAACACAGCCAGACCTCATCAGGGAGACTATGTATCCTACCTGGCTGAAATTCAAGACTTGGCTTCTAATTGTCTCCTCAGCTGGAATTCCTAGGGCTTCCAGACTGCTGAGATGGTTGTCCCACAGGGGGGCAACCTGTGTGCCAGATACTTTGAAAGAGTAACTCCACACAGTAATAAATTACAGCCAAACATGCATTAACACGTTTTGTTCAGTCACTTGTAGTTCTTGTTTTTAAAAATAATCAACTAAAAGTGTTTTTTTTCCTGATTTATGGATTTACCTCACAGTGTGAAATCTAAATGGTGAATGAAAATGTTTAAAAAAAAAACATGCTAGTGTGGCCACGCCACACTAGCATGAGATTAACCTCAAGAGATTAACCTCAAGTTAATCTGTTAGCCTTGAACAGTATGCATGTCTTTCTTGTTCTGGGTTGTATCATAAAACTTCAATAATTGGTGAATTTCCCCATGTGGGATTAATAAAATTCTATTCTATTCTATAAAATTCTTGTGAAAATTGCCTGTCTTTGTAATCAGTGGTTTGCTATTTGTCTGAGCTAGGGATAGCAAAGATACAACTTGAAAAAAAATCTATCCATCCATCTTTTTTTACACCTGAACCCTGACTGCAGAGGTTCCAGTATCTCATGTGCCTTTAAGAAAGAGATCAACTGTTTGTAGACAATGTTCTCCAAGATTTTTGCACAAAAAGGCAGGTTGGATATTGGCCTGTAGTTTGACAGCAATGCAGCATCCAGCCCTGGTTTTTTCAGTAGTGGCCTTATTACCGCCTGTTTAAAATTGAGTGGAACTTGAGTGGACGTAAGACTTGTGTTTATAATAGTTAAAACCTCTGGTCCTAACACTGCAAAGACTTTCTTAAAAAACCAAGCCGGCAGAACATCAAAGGAGGACCCTGTTGGCTTTTGGCCTTGATACCACCGTTTCTAACTCAATCAGAGACACCAATGAAAAAGAATTAAGCTTAGGAACCGGTTTCTGTGGAGTTGGAGGAAAATAAATGGAACATTGTGTGAGAGAGGACCTAATACCAGCAACTTCGTCCATAAAAAATACACAACATTTTTCACAATTTTCCACAGAGCCTTCTGTTGAGTTTCTAGTCCCATCTGAGTCCAATAAAGATCCCAAAGTATTAAAAAGGATTCGTTGATCACCTGAAGAAATAATGTTAGAATAAAATTGTCTTCTAGCTTTTGTGACAGCTTCATTATACATGTACAGTTTGTCCCTAAGGAGATCATGGGAAATTTGAAGTCTGTCCTTCTTAAATTTTCTCTCAGCTTTCCTACAGTCCCGTCTCAAAACACGTATTTCTTCAGAGATCCAGCGTTCAGATATGTGCCTTGGTGTTTTTGATGGTGAGGGGGGGCAATCTCATCCAAAATTTTAAAGCACAGGTTGTCAAAATGAAAAAGAAAAGCATCTGTGGTAATTGTAGAAGAGTATAAAGACGGCCACTCCAAGGAAAATATAGCAGAAAATTCATCAGCTTTTCCTTCGTCCAAGCCGGACACCCATCTGACAGGAGCAGGTTTAGGGACAATGGCGAATGGCAGAACAAAGTCAAATAACACTGCTGAATGATCAGAGAACGCAGTTTTCACAGTCTCAACTGAGGTGAGAGGAAACCCGAAAGACAGAGCTAAGTCCAGTGTATGTCCATGACTGTGTGTTGGGCTGGAGACCCACTGCACAAGATTAAAAGAATCCAACAAATTAAAAAAGTCCTTGACGAGTGGTTTGTCAGGGCAGCACACATGAATGTCAACACATGTAAAGCATTTAATTCTCTCATGCATACTGTTTGTACAAGGGTGAGTTGACACCTGTGTTCAAGTGACTGTTTATGTTCTACTGAGGTGTTTAATGGAATGTAAAAAAAGGGAGAGCCTGGTCACCCCACACCAAGACCTCCGGCAAAGCAGCAGCGTTAACCAGGGCTCCCTGACACTCAGGATAGCACAAAGGGGATTTCCACCTGCCAAGCAAGCCAAGTCCCCAGTCAGACACCCAGACAAGGGCCAGCGCAAATCCCTTGATTAAATAAGAGGATAAATACACGACTATGTCGGAAAAACACATGAAGGATCATCTTTGACACTAAGAGGCGGAGACGTGTGGATCCATATGCAACTGGTTTAATGATTTAGAGCATGAACAAGACATGGAAGTAGTCAAAACGCAAAGGTGAGGCAGGATGGCAAGAGTCAGGCAAAGGTCAAGGCACAGGCGATCAAATCAGGAAAATAGATGCTCAGACTGTCTGCTAGGCAAAACAAGACTTCAAACTGGTGATGAGGCTGGAACGAGTATACTGCATGCTGGTTGACATAATGATGATGATAAACAGCTGTGCAGGACAGAGTCAGTACTCTGGCAAGAGCTCCCTCTGGTGGTCGGAGGTGGGAGTTGCTGACTGAACCAAGAAAATCTTCCACTGGCACAGAGCTCATCAGCAGGTATGTGGGAAATAACCTGCCTCTCAGTCTCTTCCACTCTCACAGACACTACTGAAGTATTTTGTTTAGAGTTGTGATGATTTGAACCTAACTGAGTAGGCTTGTAGTGCATGTTTTCATGCAGGGTCCTGTTTAGGATATTAATTATTAAATGTTTTATTTTTGTTAAATTTCCATTTAGGGACAGGAGTTGAAAAGTTGTAGCTTTAGCTTTCTACAGTCCATCAGATTCACCACAGAAACTATAATTTGACTTGTTTCTATAGTAAATATGTTATACACATATTCAGACAGAGTGTGTTGTTGTTTTCATTCTTTAGAGGTCTGTTCCTCAAAGCTGCTGAGAGAAAGGAAGACTCTGGGACTCTTTGGCACATTAAAGATAAAGACTGCTGTCAAAGTCTGATATCACAGGATCTGTTTCCATCAGTACACCAGATTCTTCAACAAACCCACTGCAACTGGGACCACAGAAGAAGAAACGTAAGGCTTGACATATGGTCAATGTAATCATTTACACAGGCTGCACATATATTGTCTTTAGATGCGCTATTTGTTGCAAAACTCCATGCATTATATCTGTGTTTCAAAAATGAAGCAGTCTTTAATGTCAGCTACAAGAGCTTCCGTGAGCAGATCATCAGGAATTGAATAAATGCAGATCAAGAAGTGCTGAGGAAGAATCAACTAAGAAAGTTAATCATTTTGGTGAAAAGCAGGAGAATGTTGATGCCTCAGACAACAAGTAGTGTAAAGAAATGCCAACATAGTCTTAACTTTGGAGAAAAACAAACTACAGCACTTCTAAAAGTTAAATACATCACTAAATAATTTAAAAACAATCTCAAGGTCATAATGAATTTGCCTTTTGGTCATAACAAAGTTGGAATGTCCAAGTGGGAAAATCTTTGACAATACATTTTTTGATACATGTTAATAAATATTTATTCATACTCTTAATCAAATAAATGAATAGAAAAGAATGTATTGTCATTGCCAGAAATATTACATCGATTTGATAAATTCTATTTACATGTTTCAAGATAGATAGATAGAAGAGGAGTCTGATCCTTGATGTCCTTCAGCTTGTGTTTCACTCCCCAAGCAAGTGCAATATAAGTGAGCTGTTTTTTGTGGAGACACTTGCTGCAGATAAGCTCATGCACAGGCTACCTCAGCCATCAGGCACAGAAACAACAACAGAGTCAGAAACAGAAGTATGCCATGCAGAAAGTGACACTGAAAACAGACACAGATGAAAAGCTGCTCGGCAAACTCCTGAGGACACAAGGACTTTTGATTGTGCAGCAATGATGATGAAGAGGCTCATATGTGACTCTACTGCCCTGATGCTGATGTGGCAGTCAATGCTTTAAGTCTGGACAAAGACCAGCCCTGTACACAGCCCTTCCACACAGCAGTAAGAAACAGAACAAGGATCAGAGATGACCTCAGCTCTTGGCATCAGTGTATGTTCAGCCCTTATTGGGATTCAGACATTTTCAGGTTGAGATTCTGCAGGTGCTTTTCATGGGAAGGGGGAACAACAACTTTTCACTGTTGCTTGTGAAAAAGAGGAAAACTTTACTTCATTTGCAAATTTAGGTAAAAGTTTGAAGCTGGATCAGTTAACTTGAAATTCTTAAACCGTGAAAGAGACTAAGCATTCTTCTGAGCATCTTCTGCTCTGCCATGCCTCCATCATATAACGCTCTACACCAACATAACAAAAAGGACAATTACTAAGCAGCAATACTGAGGAATTCTCTCTTATCATGTGTGCTCTCTCACCCTTTGGTAGTGGATGATACATTGAGGATGGAGAAATAAAAGTGACCTGTGTAGCTGGGCAGGCTCCAAGAGCAGAGCACTACCGGGCAGCAGTCAGGAACTGCATATAAGGCACGGTGCTGAGGCATTCTCCGTTTGACGTCATTGTGTGTGCAGCCACAGGAACTGAACAGAGCCCCACAGAGGAGCACAGGTGGAACCTGGGTGCAGTTTTAAGGTCATTTTATGTAATTTTAAGACTGACTGGATATGAGTATTTTATGTAAACCTGTTTTAATGTGATTTTAACATTCTGACGGCACATGTACTTTTTATCCTAAATACAGACATTTTTGTGGTTATTGTCATGTAGATATTTTGATCACTACAGATCCAGCAGATGCCGTCACAACTGAGCAGAGGAAGTGGATTTTAAATGCGAGTCAGACCAGCCTTTAACAGTTTTTATTGTTGGGTGTCTCACTGCTGTGTTCTGATTATCTCTGTTCTGTTGGTTTTAGGATGAATTCATGTGCTGTTAAACTTGTCACTGTTTTTATCTCCTCTGCTCATTTTTATTGAACATTTTCATCTTTTCTTTTTAACGTATTGCCTTTGGGGCTTTTGAAACCCCTTTTAATTCCTGGTATTTTTAAAACCTAGCAGACCTTTTATTATAGTGGTTTTCAGTGGTTATATAGTAACCTGGTGCGGTGTTGGAGTGTTGATTTTATTTGCTGTCCTGACCCCCACCTGTTTTTACTGTGTGCATGTTATGTTTTATTGGAGGAAAAATTTTGTTTTTATCTTACCCTGTCACAGCCCGGTTTCTAGGAAAAGCTTCTGTTTGGTCCAGTTCCTTGTGTTTTAATAAATACAGTGGCTACAGAAAGTATTCAGACCCCCTTATAATTTTCACTCTTTCTTATATTGCAGCTGTTTGCTAAAATCATTTCAGTTCATTTTTCCTAATTAATGTTCACACAGCACCTCATATTGACAAAAAAACACCGAATTTTTGACATTTTTTCAGATTTATTAAAGAAAAACTTAAATATTTCATGTTCTTAAGTATTAAGTTTTTAGCAGCAGCATCCCTTTGATCTAATCCAGCCATGAGTCTTTTTGGGAAAGATGGAACAAGTTTTTCATCCTGGATTTGGGGATCCTCTGCCATTCCTCCTTCAGATCCTCTCCAGTTCTGTCAGGTTGGATGGTAAACGTTGGTGAACAGCCATTTTCAGGTCTCTCCAGAGATGTTCCATTGGGTTTAAGTCAGGGTTCTGGCTGGGCCATTCAAGAACAGTCACAGTCACCCCCAGTAAAATCCGTGGAGGATCTGCTGGGCACTCAGGTTGTGGGTGTGGGCAACTTTGTCGCTTACCTGTTTTTTTTAAGGGATTTTTGATATAATTCTTGCGGTTTGCATTCAATTAAAAAAAGAACACTTTTTTTTAATTGAATGCAATATGCTTCCATAAAGATTCAAACTAATGATCAACAATAAAATAAGGATCTCTGTGGTGGTCAAGAAGGAAAGGAAAGGCAGGAACCTAAAAGTCATGTTTTGAGTTTGAGCCCTGTGTCAGAGATGGTGAATCTCTCACCTCCCAAAGTTGGTGGTGAAATAGCTTTTCTTTTCCCCAAATAAAAGTTTTACCTGCATTTGGCGGGTGAATGGGTGTTAGTTTAGAGCACTGACTGAAATTACATGGATCAAATCTGTATACTTTATAAATTGATTAGAAAATAAATAAGAGAAAAAGATGCTATTTTCTTGACATTAAAATTGCTCATTGCTCCTAACCATGAATGGAGAGATTTTCATTCATTCATACACAATGTTTTCATGCCACATTGATTCCATTAAATATAATGATTATCAAATAAAGCTTAAATGATTTCCTGAAAAGGAGTGGGAAGAAGCTAATTTATATACTATCACCACTATTATGTTTTACTTAACTTTTTTTTTCTTCTTACATATTTGGTTCTTAACATCTAAACATCAGTTTCCAATACTTCATCTATCCAAGTCTAGATGGTTTATCATTTAATAAAAAATGGAAATGCTTATTGATAATCATCAGTGGATAGTATTGTACTTTAGGAGAATAGGGATTTCCGGCTCTTCTTAGAGAACCGGCTCTTTTGGTTCAGATCACTAAAAACAACTGGCTCTTTCGGCTCCCAAAAGGCTCTTCAGGTTGTCTTGTTGCTTAATTCAAATTATTCATGAACAGCTACTGTTCTGCCTTCACTATCACCCCTAGATGCAGCTATGCAGACAGACAACTCCTGCACATGTGACATGCGTAATTTCCTTTTAATTTGGACGTGCTTCCACAAACCGTAAAATAAACATGTGTTTATGAAATGTTACATCAAACATAATTACAATCTATTGATTAACTATTGATTTTCTTTACTTGATCAGAAATATGTACCAATGATTACCAGATTAATGTAATTACATGTTCTAATGATAATCAATGTTTATTACAGTATGTAGTTACCTAAAGTGTGAACCAATATTGGTTACAGAAAAAAATGTAAGAATTTCTCTCAGATGATCTAATTTTTTGTTACTTGAAAACTTGATTTCCAATGTGTAGGGATGATCTCTGGATTAATATAAAATTGTATTCTAATGATCATCAGTGAGTATTGCATAACTGTGACATGTTGTGTGATCCATATTACTGTTTACTGAAATAATGAAATTGTGTTTTTTGAGGATAATTAATAAGAACTCAGTTTTGTTACATGAAAAATCTGCACTACATCTGATCAGAACTGGATTATGAAAATGATGCCAGACTATGAAATGAAGTAACTATGTAGGGGGGGGATTATATAAGTTCTAAGTTCTAGTTATAACTTCTTCCCACTCCTTTTCAAGCAATTATTCAAGCTCTACTAGACTTCAGTTATTAATCACTATACTTAATGAATGTTATAAATATGACTTAAGTGCATTGTTTTTGATTGTTTGCTTGTTTTTCAGTTTGTTTGCTTTTTTTTCTTTTCTGTCAATCAATGCTTTTCATTGTCTCAGTACTGAGATTGATCATTCTGATTATTTTTCGTGTACTGTCCAATTCATGCTTGAAATAAACCAATCAATCAACATTTCTTTGTTGTCAGAACAATAAACATTGCAATATAAATGGTGATAAATGAACTGAGTAACCACAGTAGAGCCCTTAGAGTCATTTCATTCGTAACCACATTTCCTATAAATAACCACAGTTAAATATATAAAAATATTATTACAACTAAAAATACTCACAATGATTTCTGAGCAACAACAACAAGGATGCGTTGAGAAACTAGGTGTGTTTGAGATAACCCAGCACCTCCACTGGATTGTTGGCGAGACCAGGTGGGGGCGGGAAAGGCGCGAAAGGCTTCTGAGATGAAGGCAAATGCTGAACTGAAGCGAGAATGAACGAGAACAGGAAGTTTGGGTTGTCCTTATCCTTCAGTTTATTTTAATATACCTCTCCTACTTAGTATGGTCTATGCTGTTTTGTATTTTACTTTTACTTTTAATTTTTTTGATGTATGTATTTTTTATTAATAGATATTTCAATTGATCATCTAACATTTGTGTTTTTATTTTATATTCTTATCTTTGTAGATAGACAATTTTAACATCTGTCCGGGGAAAACAGATTACAATTGAAATGGAAGTGAACTTTTATTAAAGACAACAATAAACACAAAACCACAGATGATTTGTGATTCCTGAACTTCTGTGTTCCTTTGGTTGCATACATGCAAATGTCTGTCTTATATGTCACAAAAAATAAAATGATTATCAGTAGAAAAAAAAATACACTTCTCTTGGTCATCCCTCCTCTAGATGGGGGTGATTGACCCCCATCGTGCTCTCTCCTGGATCTCCACAGCTGCCTGGAGCTTTGGAGCGGGTCTCTCACGGGGGGCCCTGGCTCGTACCCGGGGCTGGAGTGGGGGGATGCTCAGAAATCCTGGGTGGTGGTGGGCGGCTTTTCTGGGGCGGTGGGGCTCTCGGGGGTGGGGCCCCGCGCTGGGCCGCCTGGCGCGGTGGGAGGGCTGCTCTCCTGACTGGGCTGGGCCTTGCACTCTGCGCTTCCGTACCTCACTGCGCTCGGGTGTTGGGGGGCCCGTGTGGTGGTCCTGCGGGCCCTGGTCTGGTGCTTAGCCGGGCTGCCTGGCAGGTGGTTCTCCTCGGTTGACCCCACAGTATGGGTGTGGGGGCGGGCCCTGGTCGGCGCTGCTGCCTTGGCGGGGGTCTTGGTGTGGGGATGGCTGGGAGTTCTCCCTCCCCTTTTTTTTTGCACAAGTGTGCGTGTGAACTGGATGTGGACAAGTTTGTGAACACTCTTGGAGCCAGCAGGTACGTAACAGCTGAGTGTGTGGACAGGCCCCGCCCATTTTAGACCAACACTCACTATGGCAATGTGTATAAGCTCCAGCATTTTGATGCCTGTAGATTAACAAATCTACCTTCCCTTCCCACTAGTCATCCTCTAACTTAAATACCCCCCCCCCCCCCCCCCCCCCCCCCCTTTGTCCCCCTTTCTTTTTCCGTCCGGTCCAACAAAAAGAACACAAACAAAATTAATATTAATAAAGTTTGGTTTAAATTACAAAAGGGGCTTATACCAACATGCATTTTGTGTTCCCTATGACTTTTAACCCCCGATTGTAAGAGTAAAATCTGTCTAATACAAGAGGCTCTCAGCTCATATCTGTTTGCTCTGCTGTTGGACGGGACAAGTAAAAAAAAAATACAGAGATGAAATGTTTAAAGTAAAATATGTTTAAATGATAAAGGAATCTGAATGATGTTGATTTCAATGACTACAACCTTAAATAAATAAGAAAATTTTTTATTTTTTTTCATCAGTGATTCACTGATCATCATTCAGAGTTACAAAATACACAGATTTCCTTCATTTAGCGCCAGTCATTTCTGTTCAGCATCACATGAACTACAAGAACTGTCAGGACACCATTTCCCATAATGCATTTGTAGTCATTTTGTAGTCATCAAGGCGGCTTGCAGTCAGCTCAGTATCTATTTTGTCACTGAGATGCCTTAGGTAGGCTCCTTGCTCTTGCCCCTTTCTCGCGATACTTTGGTGACGGCGCACATGTGATGTCGGTTTAAAAAACTTACCAGCATGCATAGCAATCACACCGATCTGCGCAGCACTGCGTCTGCCTGGGTGATCTGTCACGCCCCGATCCGCATTTGTCAAAAACACTGCGACGCGAATGTATATTGTGTAACTTCCACCAAAGCCTTTTACGGCCGTTACAAATCAGAGGGTTCAATAAAGTTCATTGGAAAAAAAACTTTGATCAGAGTAAACCGGTCAAATTATCTCACAAAAAGTTTCAAGTGGGTAAAGCAGTCCTATTATGATCAAGGAGAAAAGTGTGGCGAACGTTTGGCTTGGTGAATTAGGAAACAACAGTCAGATGGACAATCAGTCGTTTCAAGAAACCTGCAGGCCAGGCAACTATGGAGCCAACAGAAATCAACAACACATTTACAACTTTTATTAGTCCACGTATACATCAGAATGTATAAATGATTTGCAGAGTCAAAATTCTTCTTTAGAGTGTTTAAAGTCCCAGACTCTGTCTGAAAAGGAGCAACAGAAATTGGATTACGACCTAACAACAAGGGAATTGGCTGAGGCCATTCAGAGTATGCAGAGTGGGAAAGTGGGAGACAAGATGGCTTTCCTATTGAATTCTGTAAGAGATTCAGAGAAACTTCATGCTCCTTTTTTGGCCAGGAATCCTACACAAAGGGAACACTCCCTCCATCCCTGAGACTGGCATTGATAACATTAATTTTGAAACCAGATAAGCCACCAGACGAGTGCTCTTCTTTAGACCTATTAGTTTGATGAGCTGTGATGTTAAAATACTTTGCAAAGCCTTGGCCAGAAGGTTAGAGTTGCACCTTCCACATCTTGTTGGTAATGATCAAAATGGATTTTTTAGAGGTAGACAAAGGTTTCATAACATTAGACGTGTTCTGAATATACTGTATGACATGCGGAATTCTAAAGATACAGCGGTGTTTTCATTTGATGCACACCAGGTGTTTGATAGGATTGAGAGGGGTACCAATTTTCTGAGATGGATTAAGCTGTTGTATACAAACCCTACTGCCGAAATTCAATAAAAATAATAATACCAATAATACTAATCTCTAAACCATATACATCTCAAAATTTGTTCAGGAGATGATCATGTGACTACATCATGTACTGAATTTGACAGTTTTCCACGCACTTGTGACAACTATAATGGAGCACGTGACTGATTTCAAGCGCTCCGGGGAGTCCGTGCTCCCCTCACACACAGCTGCGTGGGCAAAGATCCAGCCAAACTTTACACACGTTTTTCCAGTATGTCTGGGCGTGACTCTGTGCAAGAGTCAGTGGGGTTCAGCCTGCTGAATTAATGTTCAATCTAACTCCGCGAGGTTCCCTTCAGGCCTTAAAAGGTTCCTGGTGCCACCGGAAGAAAAGCTAAATAGAGCACCCGTCTTTGTTCGTGGAGAGATGGATGACAGACAGCGCAGACATTTCTACTAAGACTTAGAGGCAGCGGTCGGCGTGTTATGCCACCAAATGGATTGTGGACGCCCGGGCTAAGGTCTCTGCTTTAACCGTTGTCCAAGCTTTCATGAAAGCCGGCATGAGACTGACTCTGACAACAATGACAGGGAAGCTGGCATGTCCAATTACCAAGCTGTATAATTCAAACCCTAAAGATGTTTTGCGGGAGAAGATTAACAAAAAAATAATGTGAGTCAATTGCTAAATAATCAAATAAAGCTCATCTAAACTCACTGTTTTGCTTCCGTTACATTTTTTTTTCCCACTAATAATAAGGTGTGCCTTGTGTAGGAGTTAAGTACAGAAATAGACTAATACTGCGCCTAATGGTGTGTCAGCAATTAGAACTGAAGAATATTTTCAGAAGATCAGTGAAACGTTTACTAGGACAACATTTAAGAGTCCTGTTTGCAGTTTACTGTTAGGTTATTTTAGTAAGTTAGGTTTAGTTTGGTCAGGTCCAGACTGACAGTGTTTTGCCTTTAATGATATCAGAAGACATGAGAATACCTACAGCAGAACTGTACAAAAATATTCATTTCTGATCAGCTTCAGATAACATGATGATTAAACATTTCCAAGTCAGTGACTGAACAACAGTGGAATTTTTCTGCTTGCATAACAGTTACATTTATGTGATTTAATAGAAAACCACAGGACTTGCAAGGAAATTCCTTGTGTCGTTTTGGCAAACAGAAGTGTTTACATATTGTGAATGGCACGCTGTTGAAAGTGTGGGCTCCATGCTGACCTTGTGACAACGATGGGCAAATGCAGTGCTGAAAATAGTACTCGGGCCATGGCTTGTGCCCTTCTGCAGTTGAAAGGTATGTGCTAATCCATTTGACCTTTGCTGGGCAGCAGAAGGGTGAAAACAGAATCACTGAAGGGTTTAGGATGCCAAGCAGATCTGGCTGAAGTTCAGAGACTCAGTCTTTGCTACAAAGCAGACCAGACAAAACCAAATGAACTGCTAAGGTCACAGCTCCAGGGCAGCAGATAAAGCCAGTGCTGTCTTTGTCCTCTCTCTTTTCATTGTGTCATCACATGCACTAACCTCCAAAAGGGGAAGTTTGTTATGAAAACAAATATTCTTTTAACATCAGAAATCTAAGTTTTTTAGATTTTTTTTCACAGTTTACTTATCTGAAGCTTAACGGGCTTAAATAAACCTGCTTCATTTGAATTCAGACTTCAGTGTGAAAAATGACACAAAAATAAGTTACAACATATGTGGTCTATGCCACTGCTCAAAGTCAGATGTAGAAAATACTGTTACGTCATATTCATGTCTATCCAATCTGCGACTATGTCAGCCTCTATGTTCATTTTGGATGACTATGTATTTCATCACAATATGTTGCACCAGTTTCTCTCTCTCTTTCTCACTACATCTGCCTTTTGTGTACAGTTCTGCATTGCTGCGAGTCTACTGAACTATGTCCCCCACAGAGCACACTGAGGGCACCCTCATATCGACCAACCACGTGCAGCTTTGAGAGGAAAAAAAAGTAAGACAGGGTGAATTAAAATAGAAGAAACGGCTCCCAGGAAGGAGTGTCTTTCAAACCAAAGAGCATCTTTAGAGTCATTTCATTTGTAACCGACCACACGGCTCACCTGCTGCTCCGCGGGGATGACAGGACTCCTTGCAGCGTCTCTTTTCGTCTCATTTTTGAGCCAGTTTGGAAAGCACTATGACTGTAGCAAGGAGGACATGTCTGTACTTTGACCGCTCCCAGACTCTACGCGCAGAGGTCTGTACTCCTGTGCCCTCCTGCTCTCTGGCACTGGGGGCCCCCAAGGCATTCATGTTGGGCCTGGTCTGTAGGTGGCTGGGGTGGGTTTTCTCGTGGGTGGATTTCCTTGGTCTGCTATCACGTGATTTGGTATTTTCCATTCACATCAGAATCAACCAGAATGAAACCAAAGTCACCTCGTCCTTCATGAATGAACACAACACAGAGAACAGTGAGGCGCTTGCGGACCTGCTAAATGTGGGAATCGCCTGCTACATTTGTCGCGTTTCCATTACAGTTGAAATTGGATTTGCGACACTAAATTCATTTAGAAGAGCCAGTTGAGGTGGCTCGGGCATCTGGTTCGGATGCCCCCTGGACGCCTCCCTGGGGAGGAGTTCTGGGCATATCCCACTGGGCGGAGGCCCCGGGGAAGACCCAGGACACATTGGAGAGACTATGTCTCTCAGCTGTGTATGGGAACGCCTCAGGACCCCCCACCCCCCAGAGGAGCTGGAGAAAATGACAGAGGAGAGGGAAGTCTGGGAATCTTTGCTCAGAATGCTGCCCCCGTGACCCGGTACCGGATGAGCAGAAAGATGGATGGATGGATGGATGGATGGATGGATGGATGGGAGGAGACTACATTCACTTAATGGAAACACCACAATTTCTAAAAATCTTGCACTTATCAGAAAAAGTTTGTGGGCTTGGAGGTGATTTTTGGGGCGTATCGAAATGGACATATTTGGCAAAACTGCAGTGGAAACACTTTTTTGAATTAAATGTGCTTCTTAGATGGAAGTGGCTGCGCTGAACGCTGCGCATGAGAGATCCTGCAGCGTCACTGCTCATTAAAAGTTGTGTCAAATGGCATTGTTGAAGTCACAGCTCCTCTGTAAAATCAACAACCAAGATTTCCTTAAAATCCTCCAAAGCCGCTTCAACCCGGGAGGAGCGCTTCCACTTGCAGCTCCATGGTCTGCGCAGACGTCTCCTTTGACAGATGATGATGAGCGCTGGAGCCGTGACAGAAATCTGAATGGACCTGATGTTATCAAGCAGAATAATGCTCCAACTGTTTATTTGTTAGAATGGTTATTTTTTATTACAGCCAAACAGGCTTAGCGGTATATTTATTTATTACATTTTTAAAACAACCTTCAATCATCAAGTGATGAGCTGTGCCTGCTTTTCTCCACACATACCGCTTAGAATTAAGGCCAAAAAGTTCTATCTTGGTCTCATCAGACCAGAGAATCTTATTTCTAACCATCTTGGAGTCCTTCAGGTGTTTTTTATCAAACTCCATTCAGGCTTTCATGTGTCTTTCACTGAGGAGAGGCTTCCATCGGGCCACTCTGCCATAAAGCCCCGACTGGTGGAGGGCTGCAGTGATGGTTGACTTTCTACAACTTTCTGCCGACTGCATCTCTGGAGCTCAGCCACAGTGATCTTTGGGTTCTTCTTTACCTCTCTCATCAAGGCTCTTCTCCCCCGATAGCTCAGTTTGTCTGGACGTCCAGCTCTAGGAAGGGTTTTGGTCGTCCTGAACATCTTTCATTTAAGGATTATGGAGGCCACTGTGCTTTTTGGAACCTTAAGTGCAGCAGATATTTCTTTGTAACCTTGGCCAGATCTGTGTCTTGCCACAATTCTGTCTCTGAGCTCTTCAGGCAGTTCCTTTGACCTCATGATTCTCATTTGCTCTGACATGCACTGTGAGCTGTAAGGTCTTCTATAGACAGGTGTGTGTCTTTCCTAATCAAGTCCAATCAGTAGAATCAAACACAGCTAGACTCAAATGAAGGTGTAGAACCATCTCAAGGATGGTCAGAAGAAATGGACAGCACCTGAGTTCAATATATGAGTGTCACAGCAAAGGGTCTGAACACTTAGGACCATGTGATATTTCAGTTTTACTTTTAATAAATCTGCAAAAATGACAAAAATTAATTATTTCTGTGCTTGGTGGAAAGAAACAACCCAAATAGCTTGTTTAAAAGTGCACAAGGCATGATGGGACTGAGGGGATCTTTCACCCTATTCACCCTACCAATGACCGGTGGACTTGGTTTTGGAACATTGTCATATTGAGATGTCTAAATGCATCCCATGTGCAGCCTCTGAGCTGAAGAGTTTTCCTCCAGTATCTTCTGATAATGTGCTGCATTCATCTCTACATCAATTTTGACCAAGTTTCCTTTACCTTTGTAGCTCACTTATCCCCAATCAATGATACGCCTCCGTGTTTTTAACAGTGGGAATATTAATATATTCTTCATAGGTCTTGTTGACTCCTCTTTAAATGTAGCATGTCCAAAAAGGTCCATCTTGGTCTTATAACTCCAAATGACTTTAGTCGCGTAAAAAAGATTTCTTCTGGTGACTCGACCATGCAGCGCATTTTTTTTCAGGTGCCTCTTTATTGTATTTCTTGAAACATCCAAAACACAGTTTTTAGAGTGCTGGATCACAGCTGAAGTTATTGGTAGTTTTTTCTTTGCGTTCCTTATGATTTTTCTGTTTCGGTTTCAACAGAACCCTCACTTTCCATTTCTTGACTGGCATTTTCAGTTCCTTTGACATTTTCTTATATCCTTTTCCTGTTTTGTACAGTTCAGTTACATTTTTTCCATAAATCTTTAGACAACTCTCTAGCTATGGCCATGACATAGGATTCGGAAATGTCAGTGCAGCACTGGATGAAGGATTCGAGTGTTGGTTGGGAGCCCAGAAACTCCAAGACCTTTTGTGCACATACATTGATTACAGGTGAGGATGCTTACAGTTAGTTGTCATTCAAACCCTTTTGTATCTGCATGTTTTCAGAACAAAGTCATCAGGGGATGTAAACTTTTGAACCGAGCTTCAGAATCCCATATATCTGACAACCCTGTCCCTAGATTGCTACGTGAAGCTAGCAGCTAATGTAGGGTTAAAGCCTGATTGCTACATGAAGCTGCGTCTGTTCATCATATTTACAATACATGAGAGACACAGATGAGGTTTTGTCAGGTTTATTTATTTCAAAGAACTCTACAAAAACATCAGTGATCTCGTCTCCATGTTTGGGTTCATAAGAACATTTTGTTTCCCTTTAGCTCCAGTGAGTTTCTCTCGTGCTGCTGTGTCTCTCTCTGACCGAGTTCAAATGCTTACTGTCGCTCATTAACCCGAGAGGGCAAAAATAAAAACTAGAATAAAATAAGGGGACCTTTTTTATTGTTGTCTCAGTGAAAAAAAGAAAACATCATAAAGTTCAGGAGGTCTGAGCAGACTGCTTTACCATCCAGCAGCGGCCCTCTGTCTTGCCGTGAGCTCCTCTCCCGGAAGCCGGTATAGCGACCGTGTCCACTACAGCTCCTTAGGTCCTATGATAGACTCTCTAGAGTGAACCCGCCTTCACCCAACAGTAACCGGGACGGGATCTGGAAACTCCGCTGTCCAGAAAGGGATAAAGCGGGTTAAGAAAATAAATGGAAGTTCAGGAGAACTACGGATCGATCCACCATATTGGATGTTTTCTCCCCGCTGTCACTGAGAACATCACGTGTCCGAAGTTCAGTCCCTGATTGGTTGAGGAGACACAACCACCTCCCCAGAGTTCAGACTTCAGAGTTCAGCCACTGCGGCCGCTCGATTCGCGCTGTTTTTTTGTTTTTTGTATAAAGGGGTCAAACTTAGATTAGCATTTTTTTCTGTTGATTTTTAGTGATTGTCAAGCCTAAATAAATAATTTCAGTTTTAACTGGGATGTTTTCTATTGTCTTCAGAACAATTCTTAACAGCCATAAATTCACATTTGTTTGGATTATGCTCAACAGTGTTGAAAGCCTTAAAGCCTTATTAAATTTAAAAATAAGATAAAACCCTCTTCTTCAATGAGTTCAGGGTAATCTAAAATATCCAATGTAATGTAATGTGCCTGTTTTTCATTAAGCCGGATTGAGTTTCTTCAACTATGGAGTCTAACTCTGATTTTAATCTTTTAGCAAGAATTGCAGCAAGAATTTTGTAGTTGTTTTTTAAAAGACTGATGGAACGCCAATTGTCAATGAGTACTAAGTCCTTTTTTGGTTTAGTAAGAAGAGTTGTTAGACCTTGTGTCAAAGTAGGAGGAAGGACTCAATTTTCAATACTTTCAGAAAAAACTTCAACCAAAAAAGGAGCTAATTCAGACGCAAATTCCTAATAAAATTCTGAACTTAAACCATGAACCCCTGGAGATTTGTTACTTTTGAGAAGTTTAATTGCATTTAGGACTATGATGTCAAAATAGAGCATAAAATATGCTTGGGGCGGCCATGGTGCGGTGGAAAGGGCTGTTGGCCTCTGATCGAAGGATTGCAGGTTCAATTCCCGCCTTGCCCGCCAATGTGTCAAAGTGTCCTTGGGCAAGACACTGAACCCCACATTGCCTCTGATGGAAGGTTGGCGCCAGTGTCTGGCAGCGGAGCCACCATCAGTGTGTGAATGGAACCGTGACTGTAAAGCGCTTTGGGCCTTCAATGAAGATAGAAAAGCGCTTTATAAGTAAACGCCATTTATCATTTTGCTCGTCAAAACCTCATATCCACGAATCCAAATGCTGAAATTGAGAAGCAAAACCCATTATTTTTGACCATTTCTTTTCTGGTCATTCTGAAATTGTCGTTTTGAGTTGCGCTTTTATTTTTTGTGGTTGTGATTCTAAAACCTGTCAACCACGTCAAATTAGCGGCATGTCAATCCAGTAGCTCATTGGCTACTGAATGACTCAGAGTCTGACGTCACGTCAGAACATCAGAGTTGCCAGATCCTGCTATTCTGAGGGAGTCATGGCCGACCAGCAAACAGAGGTAAGTTTTTTTATTTCTTTTACTATATTAAACGATAAATGTGGTACTCTGTGTAACCGGAGGACGCCAGCATAGTCAGATGAGTAACTATTGGTGAAAAACAATGTAAGAAAGAAAGATGTTTGCATGACAGACCATCGCCATTTGTTACAAACATGTGATTGTGCTACTTGTGCTAGCTCAATGCTAGCGGAGTTTCTAGATCATGTCATGACTTGAACTGATTAAACAAAGGCAATTATTATAAGTCTTTCCGGATCGTTCGTGTCCAACCTGGGAATAATAGCCTGTTAATGGCTACTAAGATTAAGAAGATTATTTTTTCAAAAGGTCAAATAATGTATAACCTAAATAATGTTTCTCTACATTTTCTTTAGGGATTACAGAGGGAAGTACTGGAATGACTCTTGAACAACATAGAGAAAGCAGTTTCAAAACCCGCTGGATTTGGGTCATCTACTCTTTACGTGGAACCATGAATTGGCATTCATTCGTTCAGTTTAAAACCAAGTCAGCATACCTGAAGATGTTTTTAATTCTCTAACAAATCTGCATGCACTTCTGACACTACATGAGCAACACCGTGGCCCAGTTGTGGAAGTTGGGTTTTTAAACAAAGGTGTGGGACGGCCAGAAATCATACTGAATGAAGAAAAGTTAAGAGAATGGCCTGAAACTGATCCATCCATTTCAAACCTTATGGGTGTATCCAACAGAACGGTCAATAGTGCCTTGAAAAAGCATGGATTGTCAGTAAAGAGCACATATTGCTATATATTTGATAACCAGCTGGATCAACTTGTTTTCAGCATCAAGAGAAGCAACCCGACCATTGGTTGTCGAATTATGAAAGGCAAACTTCGGGGTCTTGGACATCGCATTACTTTGACCAGAATATGGAAATCAATGAGACGTATAGACGGGACAGGTGCTCAAGCAGACTGGCAAGATCTGCGTTTGGATGTGTGAAGAGGCAGGTGTACAGTGTACCCGCTCCACTATCCTTAGTTCACCTAGATACAAACCATAAGCTGATAAGGCAAGTCTGCTTATATTCTCTCTCCCCCTCTGTGTGTGTGCGTGTGTGTGTGTTTGTGTGCGTGTTGGGTGTTAGTGTGTGTGTACGCAAGATATGCCCAAGATGTTAGACTGGTGGCCTTTGAAATACTATCAGGCATCAGGTGTGTTGCAGGTATGGTATTGTTATCTTTGGAGCCATAGATGGCTTCTCATGAAAGGTGAGGGTTTGTTTTGTTTGTCTTTCACACAAGTATTTAACTAATTGTGTTTGTAATATTAGATTGCATATATCTATATTTCCACAGTTTTTTCTCTTTTATCTCACCCCACAGACCCCCCTAACCCTAACCTGGGACCAGCAACAAACAGCAAAGCTTCAACAGCGTTGGATTTTTTTTCTGCGCTCAGTTGAAGACCATAGTGTTCCTAGCAGGTTTGTAATGGTCAGTGGCTGCCTCACTTCTCTCTTGCTGACTCGTAAAGAGCACAAGGCCAGAAAGCTGTATTTAGACCCAAACGTTGTAACGTCAAGTCAAGGGACCTTTTATACCCAACATTTTACCCTAAACGCTTGAGAGCAGGGGTCACATGATTTCAGTTTAGAGCAGGGATCAGTGGAGGGCTATTATCACTATTTAACTTGTAACTTAACTATAGTTATTTTTTTTACTTTTTTTGCATCTTAAGGGTTAGAGCAGACCAAGGATGTGAAGATGGGGACATAGCAAGATGGATGTTTACAGTCCGTGGGTGTAGCAGAGGCAGTTTCATGCCTGGAAAAAGTGTTCATAATCAAAGGTAAGTCCTAGCTCCCATATTCCAGGTACAGCTTTGTGAAAAATGTACCAACTGCATTTTAACTGAGAATAATAATTTGACCCTTAGTAATATAAACAAATATGAGCTAAAGTCATTTCTAAAAAGTTTTCCGATCTGAGTCATGTTTAGAATAAAAAACAAATAAATTGTGTTTTTAATATTGTACTGTGTACAATGTTAAAAACACAATGGTGCACAAAAAGAGTTCACGTCGCTAGGCTATATTTTGGTCTGTATGGTTTGTGAAATATTTCATAAAACATTGAAAGGGATAATTTTTTCAAGGAGTCATTTGAAAATGTATTCAATTTTTACAGAATTGGACATCTGTGAGAGATGTATGGTTGTCTGTCACCAGCATCTACTACAACTTGTTTTACTGTTTGGAAGAAGATGGACTGCTGGACCCATCTAACAGTCATCTCTTTGCTGCACATTCTCTCCACTCCAAGCTGACTTGGAAAGTTTCACTTCCACGTGGGACCAAGATGCTCTTTGCAGTGAAAACTTGACCCCAAACCAACTGTGGGCAATGGGCCAAAAGTCAACCCTCCTCTGTATGCACAGGAATAACAAACACTGTATAAAGACAGGTTTCATTACAATGATGCTGTTTCTTTTTATATTGCTATGCCAAACAACATGAATACAGTAAAAATAGTCAGTCATATCTGAGATGCAAGTTCCTACTAATTCTCATTTTTTGGGTGTTATGTTCTGACAGCAAGGAAAGTAATGCCTTTCCTAGTTAGGGATCACACTCACACCCATTTTTCAAAAAGGAAAAAGTACAAGTACAATTCTTTGTGTTTTAGACTTTTTTTTTATTTGAGGTGCCAGAACTGTATACCCAAACATTTTTTTCCCTAAACTTTTAAAGATTACAGGTTCGCAGGAAGTTAAATATCACAATATTCAGCTACGAAGTACCATCGGCGGTATACATATATTCCCACTTGAACTTTCTTAAATCTATTGATCTTTGTGTGCAGGGTGCTGTGGACAGTGGACGACAGTCTAACTGCAACCAGGCAGAGCAGGAAACTCAAGACCTTTATCTCTAAATAGTAATCATTTAAATGATCATCCACTGTTTTCACCCAGGGGATGAATTTATCAAAAGCAGCAACGGTAATTAGTCATTTGTCAAAGAACAAAGATATTTTTGTCCATTGTTAAAGTTGGGATATTATCCATCCATCCATGTTTTGACCTGCTTAATCCCTTACTGTGGTCACAGGGGTTGGGATATTATAATAAAGTTGTTGTTTTCAAGAAATTTGACAGGACAAGATAATGTTTTTTGAGGAAGTTCAATGGAAACAACCTCCGTTGGCACTATTTTCATCACACATTCAGAGATTTTGTGCAAAATTCAAACACAACAATAGTAGCTAGTAGCTAGTAGTATGTGTTACTATTTGCCACTGAAATGTCAGCATTGTTATATGGTTGTTACATAAACTTACCTTCTCCAATATTTTTATGGTCCTTTTCCTCAATCCAGCCTGAAAAAGTCATCATTCCTTTATTGAATTGTCATTGTGGAAGTTTTCCGACACTCACAAAACACCTTTTCCCAGTTGGGCGTTGCCTCTGGAGAACAGCTGGAAAAGACCTGAGAGAGAAGATACTACATATTAATGATCACTTCATAATTATGTTTCTGTTTTAAATATGTTAACATTTTAAGTCAATGTGAATGTAATTATACATTCTTCATTTTGGGACTCTAACTTGAAATACACTAAAACACTTAGGACAGAAAACTTTCAATTAAAATAGAACCTGCTCACTTCCTGCTGTACAGATGGGGTCCTTGGCTGCACTAACAGACTCTGACCAGGGTCAGGGACAGAGCTAAGCTGCAGAGAAGCCGTCTGTACTACTTGACCAGGTCCCTGGTTCTCTCTGTCTGCTGGTTGGCTCTGCTGAAGATTTTGCTGCAGTGCAGAAACCAGGGTCTGCACAGCTGAGAGTAGCTCAAAGTATCTATTCTGGTGACTGCAAAGTACATTTAGAATTTGCAAACATTCAGTCATGCACACATGAAAGAAAGAAAGAAGGAAACTGCTAGCATTGAGCTAGCACAAGTAGCACAATCACATGTTTGTAACAAATGGCGATGGTCTGTCATGCAAACATCTTACTTTCTTACATTGTTTTTCACCAATAGTTACTCATCTGACTATGCTGGCGTCCTCCGGTTACACAGGGTACCACATTTATCGTTTAATATAGTAAAAGAAATAAAAAACTTACCTCCATCTGCTGGTCCGCCATGACCCCCTCAGCAATTGACGTGATCTGACAACTCTGATGTTCTGACGTGACGTCAGACTCTGAGTCATTCGGTAGCCATGAACTACTGGATTGGCATCCTGCTAATTTGACGTGTTTGACAGGTTTTAGAATAGCAACTTTAAAAAAATAAAAGCGCAACTCAAAACGACAATTTCAGAATGACCAGAAAAGAAATGGTCAAAAATTATGGGTTTTGGTTCTCAATTTCAGCATTTGGATTCGTGGATCTGAGTTTTTGACGAGCAATTTTTTATGCTCTTTTTTTACACCAAATAGGACCTCTTGTACTGAGAGAGGTTTGTCACAGAATTTCTTTTTGGGTTGTATAGAGATATATTCATGCTGCAGCTCATCAGCTATGATGTAGCTTTCTGTTACCCGCTTAGCCCAATGGAAATTTCAGAATAAAAGCAGTGCAACTTACTTTGTAGGTTAAACTTCTGTTGCAGATTTACTTTGTTTTGACAATGCGCTGTTTTTTTGTGTTGTGGCTAATTGTAGGGTGTTGTGTTGCGACCCTTCTGGGCCACCATAGATTTACCTTATCAGCTGGGTGTTAATCATTACTCCTTACGTCACTAATTGGTCTTCACTCTGAGTGTTGTGGTTTGGTTTCTTATCTATTTGCTGGTGGTTGTTTTGTGTTAATTTTGTCCTTTTGTTTTGTTTCTACAGAGCAGTGTGTGGCAGGGGGCGTGGCTATCTCTCATTCTGGGGCTGCCTCCTTGCACACCAGCTCCTCATCATCATTTCCCCCTCTATATAAGCATGTTCTTGGCTGCTTCTCCCTGCTGGATTATTCTTTATGTTTTCGGTTTGATTAAAACAGTTTTGTTCAACTCCTTTGGCTCTGCTCTGCTCTGGGATCTGCTTCCGTACCCTGACACTGAGCCAATAGCTGAAGTGTTTATGTTCTTTACAGCCAATTACAATCAAATCCCAGCTTTTAAATTCAGCCAAAGTTTTATTTGTCCACATTCCAGATGTTGCGCCGGCACGCCTCCACCCCGTTCTCCTCCTGGCTCTTCGATCGGCTCGTTGTGGCATTTGCCCTCTTCTGCCTGTTTTCCTCCTGGCTCTTCGGTTCCGCCCTGTTCATCTAACCACCCTCAGCATTTGGCCTCTGGGGTCTCTTCACCTGGTCTAACGTCTTCACCGGCACGAGACATGTCTCCGGCCCAGAGCCCAACCACCAAAGAAATGACTGTCTCATTCAGTTACTTTTTCAATGAAATATCTTCATTATCAAATTCGAGTTCTCTCCTTACTGAAGTGGTATTTGTCTCCAATTAGCCTTGAAATAAACGGAAAATGTACAATTTATTCATTAAGCTTTCAATAATGGTTTGATTAAATGAGCTTGTTAAGGTCTTTTACAATAGCATCTGACTGTTGCTTTCACTTTCAAGTTGTTTGGTTTGTGTTCCTGAAACATTATCTTTAGTCACCTGCCTGATGGTTTGTTATATTACTATACTCTATAAGAAATATCACATCCACCCCAACCTCCGCCCCTCACAACCGAGAGGATGTTTTCACAGAAAGCAGCAGCGAATGTTTTGCATGAAAACTGATACTTGGATCACTGAAAGTGTTGATAGGAAAACAGCCACATTGATAAGGAATTTAGGGCTTTAAATTCAGTCTGTGATGAAAGTTTAATGGTATAAACAGAGATTCTCTGTCATATAATCTCTACCTTTAATCATTTCACAGCAGTAGAACAAGGCTAAAAGCAAAACAGTCCTAATCTACCATTGATCTCTTCTATAAAATTAGCCAAGTAAAGACTCTAAAGTATGTTGGGCAATGAATTATCTGCTTTGTTTTCTTCAAGTTCTGCTCTGGAATGCAAATGATTGGAGTCAGAACACAGACACAAAGTTGAGTCATGGGGCAGATGCTGTTCACTGTTGTAATCTAATCTGTGTCTTTAAAGGTGATCAGGTAGAAATAAAAGAATTGCACAAATGTGTGCGCATGCAGAAACTACTCCTGTGGGTGGGGGCTTGTGGAGAATCAAAGAGAACTTTCCATCCATCCATCTTTTTCCGCTCATCTGTGACCGGGTTGCCAGGGCAGCAGTCTAAGCCAGACTTCCCTCTCCCCGCTCACTTTCTCCAGCTCCTCTGGGGGGACCTCAAGATGTTCCCAGGCCAGCTAAGAGACATAGGCTGAATCCTAAACCTGCTTCCTTACCTACCTCTACGGCTCCTCTCTGTTGCTCCAATTATAGGGGCATTTAAAGCTGTTGTGGTGTTTTTCTGTTTTTAGAAATAACCGCGAAATGTTACACATGTCTACACATGGGTGTGTTGTGAAGCACAGACGTTTACATTTAAATTGAAGTTTTGAGTTATTGTTTTTGCATTACCTTTTTAAGTTATAAAAACAAGTTTGTTTGTTTTTCCCTTTAATTCCTGAGTTTAGAGACGTAATCCTCCATTTAAAAAATGATTCAAAAGAATATTAAAGGTACATGAACAAAATGTAATTTACAAGTACGAGTACAAAATGTAAGCTACACAAACAAAACAAAAATTACAACTATAAAAATTATGTAGATGATGTGATGCGATCATCTACAGCCAAACAGTTTAGAAGACAAGCTGCTGTGATGCAATCATTAAAGGCCAAACAGGGGTGATGCCATCATTTACAAATAAACAGTAGTAATGCCATCAACTACAACCAAACAGGGGTGATGACATTATCTGAGGTGAAACAGTTGTTATACCATTGGAACCCAGGTGATATTTTGTGAGGTCACTTTAAATCTGCCGGTTCCTTTATGTCGAGGAAGTACCGCAAGACTCTGCAAATCCCGGTGTGACATGTGGCTGAAGGCTTCTGATAAGTAATGCCAAAAATGTAAAGGGGGGGGGGGTGTAATGTGTGGCAGTGCTGAGCTGTGCAACAAGACGGATTGGCATTCTTTCAGAAGCTGGGAATTGTTTCGGTGCGATTGAGCGAGTTGTAAACTGGTGAGTGACGCTGAACAGAGGTAGCTGGCCCGGGCGCAAGCTTACATTAATTAGCAAGTTAGATCGTTCTCTCTCTAAAGTGTTGTATTATTTACCATTGTGTAATTGTTGTCAATCTTGCAATATGAACAGGATGAGTACTCATGAATGGAAATGAAACAACAATGACACTGTTAACAGTAGAAGTGAATTAAGGAAATGTTGTACAACGTGAAATATGGGCTTCTGCAACTGCTGTTTGTATTTCCCTTTGAAATGAATTGCAAATGTAAATGTAGGAACTTGAAAATGTGAACTTATTATTGGTACTGTTTTACAGGCCAGGTCGCTTGACAGGTTGTCAGGTCAAACATTACAAAAAGGAGATTCTCAATCAGAGAGTCGGACTGGAGAATTCAACTACTCCCGGAAAGACAGAGGATAACCCTCTGCAAATGGCGGGCTAAAAAGCAGCCCCACCATTGTTGGATTCTGTATCGACACTACCAATGCGGTAGGACTTTTTTCAACCCATCTTCTTCTTCAGGAGGTTCATCTCCACGCCTATCCATCACGGAATAACACAGGACTCAATACGGATGTTCTTGTTGTTTAGATATGTTAGTATGTATGTTCCTGGTGTCCTATTGTACATTGTATAATACACTTTGCCTTGAAAATCCAAATCAGCCTCATCTGTGATTATTTACATTCCCAGTTCTCCATGACCTAAATTACACTAGTCCAAACTGTGCTTTCTTTGTGATTCATTCATGTATGCTACACCATCATCTAAGGCCAAACAGGAGTGATGACATCTTCTTCTTTTTTTGATCATAGGCCTGAATAAAATCATATGACTCTGAGTTTAAACTTCCCGGGCTCGCCTCGCTCTTGGATTCTTCTCTGGGGAGGGAACACCTGCAGAGTGACAGCTCGTCAGCTGCAACGCAAAGGAGTCAGCGCTCAGAGCCACTCCTGCCACATTTAACAACAAACTCTCACTATCACACAACTGAGAGCTACGGGATAATATTATGGGACAAAACAAATTCACAATTTCAAAAGGCTCTTCGACACTCAATTTATGGCATAAAATTGCCACTAAAAGTAGATCGGAGTTGTTTGCAGCACTTAATTAAAAGGGGGCAAGCGTTACTGTCCATGATGCTGAAGCAATGTGATTTCCTTCCAGTTCTTGAATGTCAAAGTGATGAAAGTCAGTGAAGTGCGGGTTTATGTCTTTGCGTGGTTTATTCGTACTTGTATGTACTTCAATGACCCTAGACTGACATCTGCGCTCATCAAGGATTGAGGGAAGCATGGCATATTTATGAATTACGCAAATCGCGCATGTATTACGATAGACTGAAATTTAATGCTAGCACATGCGCAAAATGTACGTATGAGGCAGTGTGACAGAGCCTTAAGCGACAGGTACAAAACAAGTACAAAACATAATTTACAAGTACAAAACGTGGGCTACAGGTATAAAACAAAAGTTACAAGTACAAAACTAAGTATCAATTTTAGCACCAAAGGACTTGTGACACACCTGCAACACGTCTCCACTTACCCTGGCTTTATTTAAGACTATTTTTTTTCAGCCCTTACCCACCAGTCAGGTAGTGTCTAGTGGTGTTGAGCGAGCATTAGTTTAAAGTAGGGCTGTCAATGTTAAAAAAAAAAAATCCATGCGTTAATATTTAATAACGCAAATTAACTACACTCAATGAAGCAACCATCTTCCATCAGTTCAAGCTTACGCGGCGTGCGTCAATTTCTTAAACACACACTTTGTTGGGGACTATCCTGCTTATATCATGATCACTTACAAAGAAAAAAATATTCAATCGATTTTTAGTTCTTTATTCTTGTTATTTTTAGGTTTAGATCCCTTTTTCACAATCATCTGTACACAACTGTCTGTCAGACAGTTTTTCTTTTTTTTTTTTTTTAACTTGTCCTGTCCAACAGCTGAGCAAACAGACATGAGCTGAGAGCCTCTTGTATTAGACAGATTTTACTCTTACAATCGGGGGTTATAAATCATAGCGAACACAAAATGTTTGTTGGTATAAGCCCCTTTTGTAATTTAAACCAAACTGTATTAATATATATATTTTTTTATTTGTGTCTTTTTTGTTGGACCGGACGGAAAAGGAAAGGGGGAAAAGGAGAGAGTTGGGGGGTGGAGGGGGGGGAAAAGGGATGGTGCATTATAGCAGTTAGAGAATGGGTACAGGGAAGGGAAGGTAGAGTTGTTAATCTACAGGCAACAAAATGC
>BSAI01000185.1:1044124-1065670 GCA_036245035.1 Adrianichthys oophorus | reverse complement strand
AGGACTGTAAGAGCCTTCATAGGAAACTCAATGAAGCTGTGGAAAAACCACCCTTGAAATCAATGGCAAGCCATTTGCACAAGCGTCCATCAAATGTGGCATATACCCTGGCATAGGCATAGGCAACCTAGGCGGCATGCCTAGGACACCATCTGCTGGAAGGGGCGCCAAATGTCAGTGATTAGGCTGACATTGATTACTTTACTTAGTTACTGGATCAAAATCGTAAGAAAATTTCTTTACCCATTACTCATTTGAAAAAGTAATTCACTACTTGTTACTTTACTTTTTTCCACTCATACAAACTCTCAAGGTAAAAACAGCTTCACACAAACAAGATCCTCTTGTCTTTCATTTAACAGGAGCAGACTCTTGTCTTTCACACCAAAGAGCGGCCTTAGAGTCTTTTCATTCGTAACAAACACATCAGTTCACTGGGCGGATCTCTGCTCTGCTGCTCATCTGCTGCTCCGTGGAGAGAACAGGACTCCTTTCAGGACAGCGTCTCTTTTCGTCTCATCTTTGATCCAGTTTGGAAAGAACCTGGACTGCAGCAATGAGTGCATGTCTGTGCTTTGACCGATCCCCAACTGCGCATACTAAAGGCACATTTTTTTCTGAAAATTAACCCCCCCCCACACACACCACCACCACCACAAGAAGCCAAATTTTCTTCTGAAAGCAATGATTTTGTATTAGGGAGGGTGCAGATGTTCTGTTTTTTTAAAACGATTCAACAAGGAAACTCGATTTAGGAACAATATTGACTTATGTACCTGCTAGCCACCGTAACAACACAGTAAACAGGTAATAGCATTAGTTATGCACTGCGAAACAGAGTTGTTTTTACTATTTATGACATTATCCTGGAAAGTAAAGTAATAATTTTAATACAAATGAAAAATACATACCGTTTTTGTGCAGACATTTATAAGTATTACTCTTCATGCGCTCCAAACAAACAGAGACGAACTTGTTGATGGAAAACCTGCCGACAAACAAACCACCTTTTTATTTTTTTAACTTATACGAACGGAGGGATACATCACAGCCTGTGTAAATGAAGCGCCATAAAAGAAAAACCCAAGGTGATACTGAGAAAATGAGGTTTATTTTTTATAAACTAATGTAAGTTAAAAACAACGATATCGATGACCATTTTAATTTTAAAATCTATCTTATAAAATGTTTTATAGCTATTTAAAATGCCACATTTATTAAAAATGTGTTATTAAGTGTTTGTTAATAAAAGTCTGTGAGGTGATCATGGGTGACCTGTAGAACAAGGAAATGCTATTAAAGCCCTGGAATTATGCAGCAAAGTTGCCACATAAAATAAAAATCTCACAATTAAAAAGTGTTAAGTGTGACTTCACTATGAATATTACATTTTATAACTGACATTTATAACAAATATGCAACTCAAGTTCAAATATTTCTGATAGAGAATAGTTTTTTATTTTACATTTCTATTTTTTAAGTATTGATATCATATCAGACATTGTAATATGTAGAGAGAAAAGGCTCCCATCGAGTTTCAGGCTCTGCCGTAAACCGTGGAATACTGGCGCACAACATTTTCAAAGCGCGGTTGGCGTGACACCGGCTGAGCGAACAGCGGCTCACGTGACCGCAGTTCAAAACTGTAAGTTGTTTTTTTGGACGCATGCGCAATTTTATTTTGAAGGCTCAAAGCGGAAGTCCCCATGAGCAGCACACGCTCCTAGGTGTTCAGTCTCGCGCGCTAAAACCGTTTGGATCCAGACTCGATTCCTTAGTTCCCTTTTTTAGACCGAGAGGGACAGAGACTGGGTCGGGCCCGGCCAGGCGGAGCCATGGCGGAGCGGGGACAGAGGAGCCAGCGGCCGAAGGGCAGCGGGTCCGGCGCGGAGGCTCATCTGAGGAGGACATTCAGGTTACCCGCATCACGACCACGACAGCCGAGCTCAGAGCCCCACGCTGTCCGCGTCTGAACTTCCCACGCCTGCCGCTCTCGTCACGGCTGACCTTTTGAACTTCTCACCGAACGGCGACTTGCTAATCTTGACGGGATCGTAGCGATGAGTTTGTTCCGCTTCTAGGACGCCTGCCCCGGCGAACCAGCCGCCTCGAGCGGAAATCTGGCGCTCCGTCCCGAAGTCATTTCATAGGCGGATCATGGGGGCAAAGCAAAGCAGTCCCACTGCAAACTCAGCTGCTAACGGACGGACCAGAGCCTACTCTGGCTCGGACTTGCCCTCCTCCACGTCGGGGACCAACAGCAGCACCCCTGGGTGCAACCCCGCCGTGGGTGCGCGGTACCACACGCCCAGGACTTCCGGAGCCACGTCCAGCTCCAGCCAGCCCCGCGGAGCAGTCTGGACTGTGGGGGGGTCTGTCGGTTTGAGACCCCAGTCCGGCATCAACATCCCAAACAGTGGCGGAGCCCCCAGCTCACCAGAGTCCGGCGGCAGCAGCCCGGAGGAGGCGGCGCGGGGGCAGCGCTCGGATGGGGCCGGACCTCCTCTGCTGATTGGATCCTTACCAGCACACCTCTCACCCCGGCTGTTCGGAGGTAAGAGGGCAGAACCGAGCTGTTGACCCCTAAAGGGGAGGCGGACATCCCCCCCATCAGAGGTCTTCTTTGGTTTATAAAATCAAATGTTTCTTTTTCCAGAAAGCCATGTTTAGGCTTTTTTAAAGACAAACGCCATCTCTCCTATCTGTCAATAGGTCCGTTCACCAGTGCTGGTTCCTCTTGAAGCCGAATTAGAATTCCAATGAAAATCTTTTGTCCCAAACACAGTACGTGGTTTGGATGTGGAAATGACCAGTGATTATTTAATCAAAGCAAAAGAGAAACAGGAGAGAATAAACCGAAACCAAGCTGACCATCCTGCACAGATGAAGCTGTTTCTTTTAAGAAAAAAAATCTTGATTCCTTTCATTTTAAATCATAATATATTACCCATGTGTAAGTAATCTTTATGCATAAATGTGTATTTCCATTGTATATTTGTATGTATTCTATTATTATGAGATGTTGAATATTATTAATAATTAACATCTATGCCTGCATTCCAATCCACATGATTACAAACCAGAAGAAATTCATTTACAACAAGAAACGTTGCATTACCTGCGATAATGCTAGTGTGAATGCTTTTAGCTGAATGTGGTTACTCATTCATTCATTCATTTTCCAATCCGCTTGATCCCTTTCGGGGTCACGGGGTTGCCGGAGCCTAACCCAGCTACTCATGGGTGAAGGCAGGGTACACCCCTGGACTGGTCGCCAGTCTGTCGCAGGGGCCACAATCACACACCCATGCACACTCACATTCACACCTACAATTTAGAGAGACCAATTAACCTATGAAGCATGTTTTTGGACGGTGGGAGGAAGCCGGAGTACCCGGAGAAAACCCACGCATGCACGGGGAGAACATGCAAACTCCACACAGAAAGGACCCCCAGCCAGGACTTGAACCGGGAACCTTCTTGCTGTGAGGCAAGAGCGCTAACCACTGCGCCACCGTGCAGCCCTGAATGTGGTTACTGAAGATAGTAAAGCAGTTTACTGCAATTGCTGAAGGGATTTGCTGAAAATGGAAAGCTATCTGCATAATGGAAAGTTGCTAAAGAACTTGAGGTGTCCTTAACGAACTATGCTATATAGACCACTGAAGCATTGTACCTAAAGCTCTGAAAATTGGTTGGAAAATTGCTTAAAAATCCTTAATAAATGCCAATTTTGCCAAAGCAGCTAGCACATTGCTAAAGTGTTAAACTCCATATTAGCTTCAAAAAACCTCAATAGATTCCAAACTAGCCAAATGAGCTAGCATAATGCAACCATAATTATTAAGTAACAAATTAGCATGAAAAACTGGAAAAAGTGCATACAGTTAACTAAAACCACTAGCATATTGTTAAAATACTTGCTAAATTCTAAATGAATCTAAAAACCTTGCTAAGGAAGTTCACTGGGCAAAGGCACACTTACTGTATAACTTTGTCTGGCATCTATCTGCTTCACACTCAAAATCCCAGCCACACAAGAACACATGATGAAAGCTCCAACGTCTGATGCTAACATTTACTTTTAGCCACTATGCTGTGTTTTATAGTGTCTTACTCAAGACACCGGAGCACATGAGTGGACAGGGGGATCATTACATCTGTGATCTTTTGATCAGAGGTTATCAGTTACTCTCCTACACCACAGTTGTTCATAAGTAGCTGTATGTTGAGAGAGCCACAGAATATGGCAAAGATCACTGTACTAAATTTTAAACAAAAAAAGCAAAGTGTGCTAAATTTAAATAGGTCTTACAAAGTGTAAAATGTAATATTCCTGAAGCTCTGAGGTTAAAACTTACAGAACTTCATGAAAATGCTGAAGTTATATGCTAAAAAACAAAGTTGCTGAAGGAGAACAAAATTGCAGGATTTGTAGTTTTCTTAAGCAAAATGTAGTTTCACATTGCTAATATACTTTGCAAAAGCAAATACATTACTTGGAGACATTAAAATGATAATGAAATCATCTATTTACTCTCAGGAAAGACTGAAAGAGGCCTAACTAAAAGATAGTTCATGCAAAAAGAAAGGGATCTGCTGAAGAGGTCTATATTTCAACAGGCCTAAAATGTTGTTAAGTGTAAATTGTTGGAAGGAATGCAAAAAAGGATCTTATTTAAATGATGAATATATGCTAATGTGAATTGATCCACCACATATCTACCTATAGTAGCCCCAGCCTTTATTCCAATAAGTGGCATCCAGCCTGGCATTTATTAGAGACGGTAGTCTATTGGAGACCGGCGTTTATTTCATCACAGACAGAATGGGGGTGGGTAATGGGTGTTGAAATGTGGTCACTAAATGTAAACACAATCAGATGAACATTTCAGGATTTATTGAAATGATAAGAACATTGTATTTTGTTCTGATTAGCTGTGAACGTTTCGTTTCTCTTTGAAGCATCATCAATCTCCGTATCAGAAATCCTCTTCGCTTTCATGTGAATCGTTTTCCTGGAGACACGCAAATTTTTCTGTCTTTGCTCAAAAACCCATGTTCAAACCAGTTATTCTAATTTGTCGGTCGCTTTCTTTGCACCTCCACGAGGAAAACATTTTCTTGTCCTCTCCGTACCACCCATCTGCTAGTGCCATCCTCAGATACGCCTAGAATCCATCCCTAAATGTGGTGCAGATTCCTCACCAGAATGTTCTTTGGTGTGTTCCACCGCATGAAGTTTAAATGCTAAATTGAAAGAGTGTTTCTTGGCCATAGCTACACTGGCACACAACACAAATACTACAGACACCCTGCGACTGTGTGTGCGTGCGTGCGGGGGTGTGTGCGTGCGTGCGGGTGTGTAGGTGTGTGTGTGTGCCTCGTATGACGTGCTCCTGCTTTCCTCGCATGGAGACAGCAGAGGAGCATGAAAAGGATTCACCAAAAGAAGTGGAATGTTTCTCAAAGTGAACATGCATGTATGATTACTTCACACACGGATTTTTTGCTGTGAGGTTCTAGGTGAAACTTTTGTTTGTCATCAGGAAGTAGGCGGCGATTGCTTCACTTGTAGCAGGTGAATTTTCACCAGCTATTGCTGGTCCTGCTGACTTTATATCCATCCGTGATCACATATAGGAGACATACGGAACATCGCGTTAAGCATGATAGCATGAGTGTGTAACACTCCAAATCAACACTTTTATTTGACTTTCAGTTGCCGCTCTAAGTCCATCAGGTTTATGCTCTACTTCTGTCTGGATTCCGTTCAAAATCGCTTCATGTCTCGCTGCTTCATAGCCAAAACAGTGCGCCACACGATGGTGAATAGCAGAGGTTGTGTCTGTGTACATATGTGCGTGTATGGGGCTCTTCTCGCGGCACATGCCTGTTTCTATTGTGAAACTAAGTTCTCTCTCTTTCTCCCTTGTGGAGCAAGCTCTTTGGCCTAAATGTAAAGCACTATGACTGGAGGAAATCTATCACTGCACATCACTCCGAACACACCATACCCACTGTTAAACATGGTGGTGGCAGCATCATGCTCTGGGGCTGCTTCTCCTCAGCAGGAACAGGGAATCTGGTTAGAGTTGATGGGAAGATGATGGAGCCAAATGGAGGAAAACCTGTTGAAGTCTGAACAACACTTGAGACTGGGGCGGAGATTCACCTTCCAACAGGACAACCACCCTAAACAGAAAGCCAAAGCTACAATGGAATGGTCAAAATGAAACGGATTTGTGTCCAACTAACCTGAATTAGCTTGAATTGTTTTGAAAGGAAGCATGGGCAAAGTTTTCAGTCTCTAGATGTGCAAAGCTGGGAGAGACAAACTCCAAAGTATTGACTCAGGGGGGCTGAATACTTTTGCACACTGAAGTTTTCAGTTTTTTATTTATTTGTAAAAAAAAAAGAAATTGAACTCTTGTATAATTTTCTTTCCACTTTACAAGTGTTTGTCACTTTGTTTTGATCTTTCACATAAAATTCCAATAAAATATATTTATGCTTGTGGTCATAATGTGAGAACATGTGGAGAAGTTTAAGGGGTGTGAAAACTTTTGTAAGCCTCTGTATGTGCCATCATGTGACTGCCTGCTAGAATGGACTGTGAGCGTTTTCGAGGTGGTGTTATGGATCTACTAGAACTGCAGTAAGCAGAACTTGAGGATGGAAAAACTGTGGAGAACATTTTCAGGATTTGTTGCTAAATGAATCTAGAAACAGGGGCATTTGTTTTGTTTGCTGTTGAAGTTAACTAAGAGGTTTCCAGAAACCCTTTGAGTGTAACATTGTTTTAAGTAATAAATACAATTTTTTTCAAAGTCTGAGTTTTTATCTGTTGTGTTTTGTTGATTCTGATCTTCTGTTCTAAAAAAAAAGAAGGTATAAATGATGATAATTAACTAACGTTCCATGTTATAAACACACCGCAGCGTTCACCTCACCTGTGCAGCGTTTAGTTTGTCTGATGAAACAACAGAATATGTGGAGATTTCTAACAGGATCCAGTCAGAACTGGAGGATAAAACTGCTTCACTTAAAGCAGTAACAGACAGATTCATAAAATGTGTTGATTGAGAGACAGCGCTGTTGTTACACACTGATGCTATGATGCTAGCTTGTTATTTAGCTTATTGTAGCTGTTTATCTAGACATGTTTTTGTTTATTAGACATATACTTGTTATTCAACCATGTAGTTGTAGAATGAATGAAGCTCACTTTTCTTTAATAGTTCTAGTACATCACCTGTCTGTCCGGGGTTGAGGATCTCTCCTTCATGTGGGAAACCCTGAGGTTCCTTAGTTTTTCCCCAAAAAGATACAGGGGTTTTTATGAGTTTTTCCTCACAGAGAAAGAGGGTGTAAGGGCAGAGATGTTTGCTCAGCTTAGTCTGTTTAACAACCAGCTATTGTTTATTGAATTAGCCACTAATGCTATGATGCTAACTAGCTGTTCTGTGTCCTGAGTGATCAATGATCGGTTTAAAGTCAGACAGTATTTTCACAGACCGACCTTTAAGACACGACAGATAAATACAACAAGATGAATTCATAGGACATTCATAAAAATTGTATTTTCTAAATAATTATAGAATTGAATCCACTGTTTTAGCAGCGTTCACTGCAAATTGTGCAGAAGTCATGTTCCTTCTAAAACTGGAAATCCCACCAACCTTTTTATCACCTGAAGCAGTTCCACCAAACATGCTCAATCTCAGACTGAAATAAACCAGAATTCTCCAGAAAAACAACAAAGTTCAGACCTTCACAGCAGCAACAGTCTAAACTACCAGAAGAAATTCAGAGAATTTGCTTTCAGTTCCCAGTTTATTCACAGGATGTTGATGAAAATGTTTCTTCTGTAAAACTTGAAAACATTAGAATTTATTTGTAGAATGAAAGCTTTATTGTTAAATGGAACTGATTAAACCGTTTAGTGTTCTGTTTTATTCATGTTCTCTTTTGAAACTTGAAAGCTTTTGCTTTCATTTCAGTTTAGTTTGTAATATTTATGCCTTTTTTTTTGTTTTCTGGGGGGAAAACTGCTGCATCATGCTCCTTCAGTTTATCTGTTATGTTTAAAGTATGAAATACTTTAGGAAATAGTATAGGAAATAAAGATTGAAATCTGAACAACCTGCTGATGATTACACAGTTCTCTAATGAGCCACAGAGCGTTCACATCTGACAGATATAGTTCTTTGGTTTATATCGTGATACGTAGTGTTATCCTCTATATAAATAAATATATAAAAAAATCACTATGTTCATGGCTGCTTATTTCACTAAATTATGTTTTAAACTTGCGATTGTTAAAACTTGCAATTGTGAGAACACACTTGAAACTACACACATTGTATCTCAAAGCTTTCAGAAAGGTTCAACATTTTTTGATAAGTAAAAGAGCTTTGAAGATATGAAGGTCTGTTTGGAGGCTGTAAAAACTGCAGCTGACCCATAGAAATACAAGGGGTTCTCAGCTCAGCAGAGCACAGAACACTGAATAAACTCGAATAAAGACTTTATACTCGACACAAACAAAATTTATATTCCTGGTTTTCTCAACTTGTGAGCTTTTTGAAACTGAATTATTTTGATCTGACTTTTAGTTTGAACACTGCGTCAATTTGTTTGAGGTTTTGTCTGTCCAGGTCAGAGTCTGCATTGTGTGTCAGATCAGATGCACCCGTGCTGCCAGAGATTGTAAACATAGGTCTCTAACACCCTTCGATGTATTTCTGACTCATTTTAACACTTACATTGGAATATGCTCATACCATATATCAGTTTTTCCAGTCAGTCCATGGGGATTTTACCGCGTCCCGGGATGTGTGTGTGTGTGCTTGTCCAATGACAAAGAAACAGTATACTTGAATAAGAACATGTGCTTTAAACTTAGTAATGAACAGTTCTGACAGTAGATTTGATCATCATTTCACTCAGTCATCTGACGTGTGCATTTATGAGGATCGATCAAAAACAAACATACAAACAAACCTTCGACATCATTAGGCTCTCTTAATGTAGTGTGGTGTCAGGAGTGGTTAAAAACCAGTTTATTTTACTATTATGAAGTTATCTCATTAAAAAAAACAGAAATACAGCAACACAATCTATTATTGATCCTCCATAAGAAACTAATCAGATTACTTTGAAGCTTCATGCAGAAGCTTCAGGTGAAACATTTCAACACAAAAACCTTTTAGAACAACTCAAACTCATGACTACTACTCGTTTAATGATTGATTTTATTCTGACTTTTCTTTCGGTTTGCACATTTGCACTTTGCAAATCTAATAGCATTTTCTAACAATATTGGGATTCATTTTAAAATTTGTGTATAGAAAAGTATAGAAAATGATTTTTTTTAGGTGAGTAAAACACACACTCTGCTCTATGATTTTCTGCCTAAAATCCAAGTTCCTCTTGGTCTGTTTTAACCACTGTATCAACCAATTTTTACCAGTAAAATAGAAGTTTAACTTGAAGTTTTTACTTTTTTTTCATCCTTTCAGGTTGTTGTTGCAAACAATAAGAACCCTGAACAAAAAAAAGACTGTCCTTTGTTACAATGATATTTGTTGGAACAATTGAGCCCAACATGTTAAAACATTAAATCCATAATCTTGTCAAAGTGAAATCAAACCTCTGAGTGATGGCTTACACTGTGCAGACTTATTTAAAAGCAAAAACTGTAAACCAGAGATGTCTTTAATATCTATGTATGCTTGTGCAACAAAACATTCTTGTCGTTTTGGAGAAATCTCTGTGTCAGAGTGGGCCTCCCAGCAATGAGCTGCTTTGGCCTTCGTAGCTGGGTCAGCTCAAGTTAGCTAAAATCTACCACAATGAGATAAGCCAGTTAGCATTTAACTTGCTCTTTCAGGATCTGCTGCTCTGTGTCAGTAAAGGATCCCCAGAGAAATGTATCACAAAAATGCTTGATTAACATTATGCTGTGAAAAGTTTAATGTCAGACTGTCAATTGTAACAACATGAACTGAATGTGTGTACCGTGGGTATAGCCGTCGTGTCACATTAATGTGACTGTGTGTTTGCTGCTAACTGTCACTGGCTGAGCGCATTATTTCTCCCTCTGTGTGCGTCATCAGCATTAGATTAGTGATTTGCAAAATGGAAATTACATTTAGAATAACAAATTGTTCAAATGTAAATTTTCAAGCATTGTAGGATTAAACATGTCTCATTTGCACAACACTGCAGTGTGGACCACTGCACAATCCAGCCAGGAAAATGGTAAGTAAGTAAGTAAGTTTTATTTATATAGCACCTTTCTCAGACAAGTAGTCACAAGGTGCTTCACAAGTTAAAAGGATAAAACAGAAGGTAAAAACATAAAAGACAGAAGCTTCACAGGTTAAAAAATCAAGAATAAAACCTCACAGACTAAGAGACATAAAAGACAAGAACAACATAAAACAATCATTATAAGCCCAAATAAAAACAGATTTAGTTAAAATGCTTAACAAAATAAAAGGTTTTAAGATGACTTTTAAAAGAGTGAATAGAGTCCAGAGAACACAGGGAGAGTGGGAGCTCATTCCAGAGTTTCAGAGCAACAGCCTGGAAAGATCTGTCTCCTCTGGTCCGGAGACGAGTGCGAGGAACCATCAACAGGTTCTGATCCACAGACCTCAGTGCACGCAATGGTCTGTAGGGGACAATCAGATCACTGACATATGGAGGGGCTTGACCATGGAGGGCTCTAAAAGTCAGCACTAAAATTTTATATTGATGGCGATAAACAACCGGGAGCCAATGAAGATCTTTGAGGATGGGGGAGATGTGAGCTCTTCTCTTGGTGCGGGTCAAGATCCTCGCAGCAGAGTTTTGAACCAACTGCAGACGAGACAGCTCCTTCTTGTTCAAGCAAGGAAACAGACTGTTACAGTAGTCTAGCCGTGTGGATACAAAAGCATGGAGCATCTGCTCCAGAGACATGTCTTTGTCAAAAATGACTCCCAGGTTTCTAAGGCTGAGTTTGACAGCCTGGCCAAGAGAACTAAATGCTGCTTAATCCCTGGTATGGAGTCCTCAGGGGCAATGACTAGAGTTTCTGTTTTTTCTGAGTTTAGCTGCAGAGAGTTTTTACTGAGCCAGTGTTTAATCTAAATCAGTCAGTTCATCAGAGAGTCCAGCTTGTGTGTCTCAGAGGGTTTTAAAGAACAATATAGCTGGATATCATCAGCAAAAAAGTGGTAGGAGACATCACTAAAGTTCTGGATAATCTTTCTGAGGGGAGTCATGTATAACAAAAAAGAGGACAGGGCCCAGAACAGAACCCTGAGGAACACCGCACAGTAAGTCTGCTGACTTGGACCTTATGTAATTAGCCATGACGCTGAAACTTTTTGGAAAGAAATGGAAGCTTTGAGATCGGTCTATAATTATGGAAATCAGATGGGTCCAAATTAGAATTTTTTAGTAAAGGCTCCACTTTGGCATGTTTAAATTGGTTAGGAAACTCACCACTGGAGAGTGAAAGGTTGATCATGTCGGTGATACTCTGGCCAAATAACATCAAACACCTTTAAGAAGAGCTTTCTCATCCAACAAACAACCCACAATTTGTGTCCAAATAAGATAAAAGTTCAAAGATAAAACCTAAAGAGAAAAATCCAATACTTTAATGTAACACTTAGTAATTTTGTCAGCTGTTTAGAAGAGTCATAAAAGCATCAGAATATTAACTTCCACAGTTTGAGAAAGCAATGTTAACACGTTAAAAAAGTCAGAAGACAGTTTTATTATGAAGACAAATGCATGTAACTAAATGCCATTGTTGTTCTTACCTCCCAACCATTGACTGTATGATAAAACTGGACTGAGTGGGTGTGATGTCATCCATAGAAAATCGCTTCAAAGAAATGAAGTCAATTTAATCAACATTTTTTCACATTATAGACGCTGCTAAGCTGGAACTTGACAACGTCAGTAAGCAGTGATTACTCTGAGTCTGAGGGTGTATTTAGACTGGACACATTTGGTCTGTTTAAAGTGAATCAGAGTGCGTTTCCCCTGATAATGCGTAAAAACGTTTCAGTCTGAATATGCACAAGCGAACCCTCATCCAGGACCAGTAAACGCTCCTGGACCCATCTTTTGAGGTGGTCTCGGTTCGTTTCCAATTGGATTGAACTTCAGTTTGCTCTCCTCAGGAACAACTGAGCCAAAATTCCCACCATGGTCGCGAAGCAGCGATGTAACAGCAACTCACTGAAATGTGGCTGGATGAATGCAGGCTCACTTAAACATTTTTAACTTGATACACATTGCTTCTCACACTGTTTTTCCGACAATCTATAAGTCACACTTATCGTCGTACGTGGTAGGCGTAGCGTCCCCAGTAACCGCCTTGCAGGATGCCCCTGCCGTACCAAAGCAGCAGCAAAAAGTGTTGATCCTGGCCTTCATACAGATGTTTAAAATTGGTCAATGAAATAAAAAGTTTGAATAAGTGAACTATCCTGGCAAAGATCGGAAAAATGTAGCACCTTCATCTTTCTCTTTTTGTTTTGACCCACCCCCATAACTTCCGGCCAATGACTGGAGAGATCTTTAGTCACGTGGTTTTGGTTACAATCTCCAGTAGACCCCAGTCTGAATACAAACCTAATGCAAGGTTTAAGACTTGATCCGAAACAAATCATTTTTCCTGTGTCAACGTTTCTATGGCCACACTCTCCAATCAGGTCTGCGTTTGTTGAAAGTTCTCCTTAGTCAAAAACGGCTTCAGCATGAACAGATGAGCTCAGCGTCCCATCTGGTCTTCTCTTAGAGGGAGAAAATATTAACATATTTCTATGACACTATCAAACATTGGTCATGTTTGTCTGCTTTAGGGCTGTCAATGATTAGTCGACTAATCGAATTACTGACTATAAAAAAAAAATCGTCATCGCTAATTTGGTATAATCTGCGCGCCACTTTCTCTCTCTTTTTTTATCTCAAAACACAACAGGAGCATTCTTTTTTCCTCCCTCCATTACACATTTACATAAATGCTTAAACAAGCTCATCTTTCTAACATTAGACGCAAATATCACTGGTAAATTGAGAGCATTGCTTTTTGGCTTAGCTTTCTCTTCACCACAATAGACCGGTACAGAGACCGCATAACAATGGGCACCGCCCCAATCCGCCTGGCCATCTCACACTCCGATATTCCCTCACTCGTAAACAAGACCCCAAGATATTCTACCTGGGGAAAGAGTACTCCACCGACCCAGAGAGGGGAAACCACTTTTCTCCGGTTCAGAACCATGGCCTCAGACTTAGCGGTGCTGAACCTCATCCCAGCCACTTCACGCTCGGCTGCAAACCATTCCAATGCATGCTGAAGGTCCTGACTCTATGAAGCCAACAGGACAACATCATCTGCAAAGAGCAGAGAGGAAATTCTGAGGTTCCCAAACCAGACTCCCACCATCCCCTGGCTGCGTCTAGAAATTCTGTCCATAAAGACTATGAACAGAACAGGTGACAAAGGGCAGCCCTGTCGTAGTCCAACATGCACTGCAAACGGGTCTGATTTACTGCCGGCTATGCAAACCAAGCTTTTGCTCTTGTCATACCTTGCCACCGAGGAGCTTGTTGCCAACCTCTGTGACTTCAGCTTGGGTGATGGACAGTCCCACCCCAAGTTCTCAGCCTCTGCTTCCTCAACAGAAGGCGTCTCAGCGGGATTGAGGTGATCCTCGAAGTATTCCTTCCACCGTCCAACAATGTCCCCAGTTGAGGTCAGCAGCTCTCCACCTGCTCTTGAAATGGTGCTTGTAGAAAACTGCTTTCCCCTCCTGAGGCACCGGACGGTTTGCCAGAACCTCTTCAAGGCCAACCGATAGTCTTTCTCCATGGCCTTCCCAAACTCCTCCCGGGACCAAATTTTTGCCTCCACAACAGCCTGGCCTGCAGTTCGATTAGACTGTCGATACCCGTCAGCTGCCTTTGGAGTTCCAGACAGACCTGATAGGACTCCTTCTTCAGCTTGACGGCATCCCTTACTTCCGGTGTCCACCACCGGATTTGGGGGTTGCTGCCACGACAAGCACCAGAGACCTTGTGACCACAGCTCCGAACAGCAGCAGAGACAATGGAGGTGGAGAACATGGTTGACTCAATGTCACCAGCCTCCCTCGGTATTTGTTTGAAGTTCTGTTTGGGAGTTAAAGACTTCCCTGACAGAGGGCTCACGAGTAAGCCCACACCAGCCCCCCATCTCTCACCATGAGCAACTCCAGAGTGGTAGAGGGTCTAACCATTCTCGAGGGACACAAGTTTCAGAACCCAGATTGTGCGTAGAGATGAGCCCAACTATATCTAGCCGATACCTCTCGTACAAGCTCAGGCTGCTTCCCCTCCCAGAGAGGTGATGTTCCATGTCCAAAAAAAAGTTCCATAACCAGGGTTTAGGCCGCCAACGCACCTGCCTTTGACTGCCACCCAAACCACATTTCACAGGCCTCTTCGGAGCTCTCCTGCAGGTGGTGGGCCCACTGGGGAAGGATCTCTCGTCGATCCTTTGGGCTTTGCCCGACCGGGGCCCGTGGAAGGAGCCCCGGCCACCAGGCGCTCACCCATGAGCCCCAACCCCAGGCCTGGCTCCAGGGTGGGGCCCCAGTAACGCTAATCCGAGCGACGGAACAATCTATGATTGCACATCTCAGGGGTTCTGAACTGCTTTTTGTCTGGCTTGTCACACCCTTCTGCCGTGGGAGACCCTACCAGGGGCTGAAGCCACAGACAGCATTGCTCCTCGTGCACTCAAACCCCTCCACCACGTTAAGGTGGCGGTTCATGGAGGGGTAAGAAAGAATAGATGTATTCTATATTCCTAATGAAAAGCAAATATATATTTAAAAACTACAGCACATCAATCGAACCAGGTTACATCTGGAGTGGTAATTTTACAAGCGCAGGACAAACCACTGTCCCCACATGCGCAGGTTTGTTGCAAGGACTGTTTGCTATTTGATGACTGAATTTTAGTTTTTTTTAGGGGGTAGAAGGTTTATATATTTGTTAATTTATTTTTGATGGCCCGCGATCTACATGGAGATGTGATCACCAATGTTTTTGTAGAGCTCTTTGAAAAAGAAAAAATACTGACCTCTAAACATTATTCCTGTCTTCCATGCATTTTAAATGAAATACAAACAAAGCTTCATGTAGTGATCAAAAACATTAGCTGGTTGCTCCTCCCACACGCGAACAAGGCGACGAGCTTAGGGAACCCATTTTTGACCACATGGCGAGCAGCGAATTGGTGGCGCGGCGAGAGAGGGGCAGGCCACACTAATTGTCCGCGCAAATCGTGTTCGGTGTGAATGCACCTTTAGAGTTGAAGCAGACCAACAAATACTATGGCTGGGTATCGCCAAAAGTTTCCAGAATCAATTTCATTCTCCTGGAGCCTGGATTCAATTCACATTTAAATTTTTTTTTTCGATCAACTCCATTCAATTTGATTCAATTCAATTTAGAATTTACACAGATTTCACATTTAGACTTATTTATATAGAAATACCTTAACAATCTATTCATGTTTTCAATATATATATAACAATCTGATATGGTTTACATACTGTAAAATCTATTAGTTAAATAATAAACCAATGAGATTGTTAACACCATACAGTGTTAGATGGTTTCTCAAATGGAGAAGCTCCAGCAAAAATGTGATCACTTAACATTGTATTGTTCTGCCTTTCCTGGATGGCGTTTCAGTTTGACTACTAGGTGGAGCTCACGCTGTAGCATTACACTTTATTCTTGATGATAAAAGCAAAAAACAGTGCTTTAGACAAAAGAGTTTGGAAAAATCATGCCTGTGAATATATAAAGCTTTTCATTTAGTCAGCTATCTATGTATGTTTAGGTCAATCGAGCTTTAGCATTAGTCGTCCTATGGGAAGTTGCATTGCACGTTTCACCAAGCTAGCAGATTTTAGTTTTATGCTTTAGATCATTTTCTACTTTTATGGATCGATTATTGATCTATTAAGCTTAGATTGATTCAGCCCAGCCGTAACAAATACACTGATATGAGGTTAATATACCAGTATTGTTGTACAGAATTTTACTGCACAGCCTCAATAAAAATGATCTCATATTTTCCAAGTGCATTGCTGTTTTTTTTTTTAGATGAGCAGATTTGAAAAGCAAAGCACCTGTTTTCATAGAGAAACACCAGCTTGCAGAGATGAGTAACAGCTGTTATGCCAGGCAGTTGGATGTTTTTGGCATGCCACACAAATGTTCCAAGTGCTGTTTGGAAATCAGGACAAACAGGCCAGCTCACACTTCTGCTGCTGATTCATGTTTTTCGCGTTTTTTTTGTCAAGTCAACTTCAGCTCAATAAGGTCCTTCCAGCTCTCAGCAGAAAGAAGCACTTCTTCAGAGGCCACCGAGTTTTTGTTCTTCATCCCAAACACGTTTTAACTTGAGAATATGCCTACCTTTGAGAAAACAAGAATGCAGCAGTGACTGCTGCAGTTCACGGTTCAACAGTTTTCTGCCTATGTTCACGGCTGGAGGTTGAGAGGCTGCCACGCTGCGTGGATTATCAGTCAACAGATCGATAAAATGATGTTTCATAGATACCATTTAATGACCGTGAATACAGAATTTGCTCATTCAGGAGCTGCGGCAGAGCTGAGTTTAGTGAAAGGAATAATAAACTTGGAGCAGTGGGATGCTCTCCAAGCTGGGAAACTGTGATGTTGTGCCAACCTCCTCATCACAACCAGGATTTAACTGGAGGGTTGAAGGTTCGAAGCAGCTGGCTCATTTGTGGTTAAAGGTACGCCTGTTGGTGTTGGTAGCAGAGCACTTGTTCATTGTTTTTCCCTCTTTCTGGAAGCAAATGAGGGACTTTTTATCAGAATACCATAGGTTCTCTTGTTCCCACTTTGTCTGCCCATGTTTGAAGTTGTGGTTGTGCTGCTGGTCGGCATTTTGCCTTGCTGTCATTATTGTAAGATTGCTTGTTAACGGGTAAGTGTTTCATTAGTTTCAACTCTGACATTAAAACAAATTTTGGACGCCTTCACACTTGCTTTTTATGGGGAAAAATAGTTTGAAAACTTTTGTGTGCATAATGCTTGATCTGTAACTTATAAAATAAATGTTGTACGTAACTATGTACTCAGATATCAAAAACAACAAAATATAATTTATGCACACACAAATTTAAATAACTGCAGCTTAAAAATAACTACAAATTCAAAACACCTCCTACATATACAAATCTTTAAATAGTACACACCACTGGCCTGATACACACAGACAAAACCTTCTTTATGCACAGACCAGAGTTGCAAAAGCACAAGGAGCTGTGAGACTCCATTCACATGCGTTTAAATGCTGCCAGGATGTTGGGTCATCAGAGTTTTCTCATCAGCCTCATTGAACTTAGATTGTGCATAATATCTAGTACAAACTTTACATGTTTTACACTTTCTTAAGGGCCCGGTCACACCGCCCGAACTTTGCTGGAGCGTTCCTGGAGCGGTGAAAAAAATCCCTCACCGCTCGTGACCGTTCATCACCGTTAAAGCAATGCCGCATACGCTCGGCCACCGCTGATGTTCCTCGAGGGTCCCTCCCACTTCTCTTAAAGTTTTGAGCTGCACAAAATATTCCGAGCGGTGAGGAGAGGTCCATTCTCCGCTCCGGCAAAGGTCACCCCTGCTCCACCGATGCCCAGTCAAAGTTTGGCTACACTAGACGCAAGTTCGTGGACGCTTGGGTCCGCTAGACCAAAGCAGAAATCTTGAACGCTGGAGCACCGTTGCTTCACCAGTGTTGCACTGGCGACAATTGAACGTTGCACAGGTTAATATTGCTGCAAAAACTGCAATAGACATCAGGATAGAGGACACAAGGGCCTTATGTTCACCGTCCCATCCACAAACCCCACATGGAGGGGTCTACCCCAGAGTGGTCATTCATTTTCCATTGAGTGTGTGAAGACCCTCATAGCGGTGGCAGATGACCATCAGCTGCTGTGTTGTTAGGTATGAAGGTGCAACATTGCTCACCAAACAAGGTGCACACTCCTCCTTTTCCTGCTAGCAGCATGCCCAAGGCCATGCGCTTCTGGAATGTCAACAGAGCTGTGGCGGAGAGCTGTTCTCTTACCGCTTGGAAGCCAGCTTGTGTCCAATTTCCCAGGCGCTGTTCGTTGAAATGGTCGTAATAGATCCTGTTGACATTTATGTTAATGACACACCACCAACACAGTGAAGACTCCAACCCAGCTGCACGCTGATCCACAAGTTCATACTCATCTGGGATGCCCGTTGGTACGGTACGGGCTGGCATCCATTCACCATCACAGCTCCTTCAGTTACTGTGAAGAACGGCAGATTGTTCAGTTACATTTAGACAGTTGATGTTTTTGGTTTCAGTTGCTCTTACCGGTACATACCACAAGATGAGACATAGGGCAACTAAATACAGCAACATAAAAATACAACAAAAGCAGCGTCTCACCTATGAGTGGCTCATCCCAGCTGAAGTTTGCTCCCTAAGAGGACAGGTGTCCACGCCGTCACCACTGCTTAAATCAGTCCAGACTCTGCACGTCTGATCCCCACCAACACTTTGTTCTATGGCTTGTTTTACTCACCTGTCCCTTTGGACCCTTCAGCTGAGATGACCTTTAAACAATGTGTGACACTGCATTATCTCAGACAAGTCAGATTATTAAATTATTCAACACAATAAAAGTAGGAAAAGAACTAGAAATCCAAGTGCTAGCCTTTTCATTTGTGCTATGTGTGAGTGGCGAAGCCTATTCTTTGCGAAAGCGAGGCAGATATCTTATCTTATTAAGCTTATTAGATATCTAACTTACAGTACAGATCCACCAATTACACGTCTGAAGAAAATGTACTTTGTAACCTGCTAATTGTTTATTAACAGTTATTTACAGTTTTTCAGGCGGATTTTGAGTGTTAGCAAATATTCTCTCATTATGCTGGCTGTTTGGGTTCATTGAAACATTTGAATGGAGTCAATTTAACTCCAAACTGTCAAGCTGTCATTCAGGAGGACATGCATTGGTTTCAGTTAAGAAGGCTCAAGAATGATGGAGGAAAAAGACTTGAATCTATTTCAATGGGAGCAGACATCAGTTCATCTGCTTCACAAAAGAATCATGTTTAAAGAATAATCCCAATCATTAACATTTCAAGTCATAGTTTGAGGTTCTTCTTTTTTCTCACTGTCTCATGAAAGTCTTTAGTTTGACTGTAATCTGTAAAAAATACTCCAACGTTCTAAATAACTTTCTGTTTGTCCCCTTTAGTTTTTCTAGAACACAGTAATCAGACTCTAAAACCTGACAGAAGTGAGTGCTGATAGCAGTCAGAAGTCCTCAGTTTTGTCCCTTGAGAAACTGTCTCTTTATTTAGGGTCTGCGCTGCACACTTGCTTCCTTAGCTGTTTAACAGCTGTTCAGAGTTTAGTTTTTATTTCCTACCAGACTGTTGTAACAGTACTGAGGTCATGAAATGACCTTTACAGTCCACCATTTGAACTAAGTATTGTAGTCAGGCAGGGCTAGGGCTACACTGGATATTCAAAGTTTGATTTTACAAAATGCCTCTTTAGCCTCAGGAGAAATGTTCATCTTATTTGGTTTTTTTTCCTTTTACATTAGAGCCGTCAGCGGCCCTGCCACCTAAAAAACAGACGAGACAAAAGAAAAACTAGTGTGAACTATGCACTTCTGCATAGTTTGGTATCCATGCGCTGCAGTAATTAGTCAGACCCAAAAATAACATCATTTGCTTCCTAGTAGGGATTAAGGAGCCTCTAAAACTGCAGCTTTCCTTTTCTCTAAAACAGTTTTCTCTTTGCAGAAACGATTACGTCTCAAACAACATCTTTCTGCCACAACTATAGTTTAATTATATTAACTTTCTGCCAAATATCTCAACAAAGCCAACGTCTTTATCAGAGGTTTTCATTATCAGGGGAGGCAACCAAAACATCCTCCAAGTAAAAGTTTGAATCTGGATTCTTGTGTTGTAAACTGCAAACCACGTCTGCCTTTTTGGTAAATGGCGTTTACTTATATAGAGTTTTTCTAGCCTATTGAAGGCCCAAAGCGCTTTACAGTCACAGACCCATTCACACACTGATGGTGGCTCCGCTGCCGAACACTGGCGCCAACCTTCCATCAGAGGCAATGTAAGGTTCAGTGTCTTGCCCAAGGACACTTCGACACATGGGCGGGCAAGACGGGACTCAAACCTGCAATCCTTCAATCACCATCATCTTTCCACTGCACCACAGCCGCCCCTCAAATCCATTTCCAGCTTTTGTTATCCCAGAGAAAAGATCTCCTGCATATTTAAGATCGATTCTTCAACTGGATTATTATCAGCCTCCCAAAATCATTCAACATCTTCAGCTTTCTCTTCTGCACTTTCTTTTCACTCTCATAACTTCCTCAGCCACATTCTCTAAAACACAATTTCATAATTTAAAGTTCCTCTTCCCTTTGCTATTTCTTCTTTACTCATATCATCCTGAAACTGCTGCTCCTTTTATGTCCAGCAGGGGTGTAGTTCACTTATTGACCACTAGGTTTCTAGTTTTCCTTATCTCCTATGGCTCAGCTTCCTCTGCAGAGGCCAGAGGGGTTCTCTGATGCTCCACCTCTCCTCTCACGTCGTTCTGTGAATCAGCTCGTCCTGACTGCTGGAATGTTCCTCTTTTCCTTTGTCTTTCTATTTATTCTTCATTGTTATGATATTTTATTATTTATTCATTCATTCATTCATCTTCTAAACCGTTTTATCTCTTTCGTTGTCACGGGGCTGCCGGAGCCTGACCTGGCCACTAATGGGTGAAGGCAGGGGCCACAGTCACACACTCATGCACTCTTGCATCCACAACTAGGGACGATTTAAAGTGACCAACTAGCCTATGAAACATGTTTTTGTGGTGGTGGGGAAACCGGAGTCTCCAGAGAAAATCCTCGCATGGACGGGGAGAACATGCACACTCCACACAGAAAGATCCCCCTTTGGTGACACTGTTTTAAGTCCCCAGCCAGGACCTGAACTGCAGGCCTTCTTGCTGTGACGCAAGGGGGTTACACACTGCACCACCGTGCAGCCCTGTATTTATTAAATGTTCTTATCTTATTTCTCACATCCGAGTAAATTTTCGTCAAGATCATTCATTCACTAGTTCACCATCCTTTTCCCTAAGCTCCTCATTCTTCTGTTCAACTGCTTTTATCTACAAATGTAACGATATAATATAACTATATGATATAATATAACTATATAATATAATATAACTATATGATATAATATAACTATATGATATAACAATATAATATAACTATATAATAAAACTATATGATATAACTGTGTGATATAATATAACTATAATATAATATAACGATATAATATAACTATATAATATAACTATATAATATAAGTATACAATATAATATAACTATATAATATAACTATATGATATAACTATATGAT
>BSAI01000185.1:1026266-1043525 GCA_036245035.1 Adrianichthys oophorus | reverse complement strand
ATATAACTATACAATATAATATAACGATATAATATAACTATGTGATAAAATATAACTATATAATATAATATAACTATATAATATAACTATATAATATAATATAACTATATAATATAACTATGTGATATAATATAACTATATAATATAATATAACTATGTGATATAATATAACTATATAATATAATATAACTATATGATATAATATAACTATATGATATAATATAAGTATATGATATAACTATGTGACATAACTATATGATATAATATAACTATATAATATATTATAACTATATGATATAATATAACTATATAATATAACTATGTGATATAACTATATGATATAATATAACTATATAACTGCACGCAGCTTACTTTCATGTTATCAACAGTTCTCTTCGTCTCATTGAGACGCACACACTCACTATCCGTGCGTTCCCTGCACTATCAGTCTGCTCGAGCACGAGCCTGAATCTCTGCTTCTTCTCATACATCTTTTTTCTTCCTTCTGTGCTGCTCTGGCTCTTTCAATCTCCAGCACTCTTTCTCTCCATTCCTCCAAAGTCACATTTCTTTATTTTGTTCATAGAGCAGCATCAAGCTATATAGAGTCTTCCTTTCCACAACTCCAACATAGTGTCATTTCTGGCTTGTTCTTTTTGCGACCCCAACCTCTTCCAGCATCTTCATTCTCCTCGTTCTCATTTTCCTAATAGATCACTTCACTTTCATAAAAAAGTTTCCACACCTTTTTTTCCTTATTTTTTTTTTTTCCTTTTTACGACCTTTATCCAATATTGAGTGTGTGCATATCAAGCATTCTTCATCTTTTTGGGATCATCTTTAGTTTTTGCTGCTATAGCTTCTTGTAGTTGGGTTAAACTGTGCACAGTTAATCTACCATTCAAATCATGTTTCTTTATCCAATCATCTAGGTGTTTGGTTTTATCTGGATCCATTTTCTCTATAACCTTCCAGTCCTTACACTGGAAGGTTTCCCAGGGTTTTAAGACCTTGCTTTGTTTTATTTTTTCGTTTTGTTTCATTTATTTATTACTTTTTGGTTTCTTGTAAAGCTTGTTGCGTATTATTTCTTTTAGACCAGCTCCAACACCTAGGGTGTTCTCGGACCTGGTTGATTTCTGAGTGGGACAGCAATAATATCCAGTAGTGGTAATCTTCAAGCTGCTACTCTTTTGAGCAGAGGATTCCTAGCCTCTGCATCCAAAACTGGTTGCTGTTTCCCTTCTCACCCTTTGTTATGACAGAAATACCTAGTGGTATTGTCTGTCTATTCAGTCTGCAGTCACACTTTTTCAAACACACATATATACCGGTATTTACGGAATTTGGCTCGAATAGTGATTTGTCATTAAACTGGGACCTCGTTGTCCTGTACCAATCTAGCGGACCTTCCGCCACTCTGGCGGACTTTCCAGGGCTCCGCTGCCCCACCTGATAGAGTCTGAGCTCCGCTGCCCCGCCTGGTTTATACAGAACTTAAACGATTGTAGGACCCCATCGTCCTTCCTCTTTCATTCACACTTTTAAAAGAAAGCCTACTCACCACTCTGTCTGTCTCCCCAATTCGGTATCCGTCAACCATCAGGTCCCAGCTGGTAAGATGAAAACTCGGTCCTGGAAAAGGTCTGGTTTAGGATCCTTGAAAAGATCCTGCTGTGGCCACAGACTTACCCGAGATTCGCCCACCAACTGGACCCTTCGGGTATACTGGAATCTGGCTCGAAGGACCCAGTAAATGTTAGGTTCAAATAACCTGAAACATTTATTTCTGCAAAACAAAGGAGACAGAGACAGTTCGGCTCTTTTTCACTTGCAAGGAGAGACAGAAGGAGGTGCTCCAACCGCCTCTGTCACCTCCTTCCGGTCCCTTGCTTTTTATTAAGTTCTGGGAATGCCCGAGTTACAATCAGATGCAGCTCTGAAGGAGGGGGGGAAAGAACACAAAAACCTATAGCTGCACCTGGAGATAGAAGTTCCACACACGTCAGCTACTCAGTTTCAGTTTGTTATCTCTGATGTGTCTCGCCATCCTCCCCGCAGCCTCGCAGACACAGGCCTTCAAGATCAACAAAACAGCAAACTGCACAGGTTCAGAGCAAACCACATCATTGTAACACACTAACACAATCATAGGAAGAATCTAAGAACTCTCTTTTGAAGGTGCAAAGCTTCTGCTTCATTGCGAAAAGCATAGCATGATCATTATCACGTTTCAGGCGCTGATTGTAGGTCCTGCAAATGGATGACAATAGAATTTTGAATCTAGATTATGTTCAGTTAACTCTAACAAGGTAAAACATGCATTTTTATACGTCTTCATCTCATTAGACTTTAGTGCCTTTTGTGTTTGGGTGTGAAACATATTACATTGAGACATGTACAGCAATGGGGGAAAGAGACAAGACTGAAGAAAGTGAGGAATGAGAGGGTGAGCCACCTCCTGGAAGGAAAAGAAGGAACAGCGATGAATTTCTAAACATAATCAAGGAGGAAATGAGGCAGAAGAGAACCAGAGAGGAGGGAGACTTTTGAAAGGCTTTTCAGGCTTTTGAAAAAATTGCAAAAAAAAAAAAGAAAAAAACAACAATCTGAGAATAAATAAAGTTAAAAGTTAAGTTAAGTTAAGTTAAAATGTTTTGAGGTCTTGTTAATATAAATAAAGGTATAAATTCAAAACAGTAATTGTCAGGAATTCATTGAAACACTTTTATTTACAACTAGAGTCGACATGGATGGACTGCTTCATCTGAGACACAGGGCTGGAACTTTCTGGGTGTGATTAGAACATCTTGCAGGGTGCTCTGCAGAAAGAGTTGCATCTTAACTGTACACTGCATCGTCCATCCATGGGGTTTACAGGGCTGGCTGTCGATGGATGCTGTAGGAACCAAGATTAGATAAATACATAAACATGGGATAAAACATGCACAATCTTAATACTTTTGTAAAAAAAAAACTTTAAATAAATAACTCGATTATTTAGTTGCCTGTTACCAGTAGTCGTGGTCTGGTGGTACCTCCTCCAGGGCAGAAACCTCAGCAGATAGTTGGTCCTGCCAGAGAGCACCGCTGATGACCTCCAAACCAGGCTCCCCATCATCTCTGGCATCTTCCTCTGACTCATCCTCTGGGGACCCAATGTCTCCAGCACAGAGGCAGATGTTGTGGAGGATGACACAAGCTGTGACAACCTGCAATATATAAATTAATAGAAATATATTCCAAAGAAAACCTAAAAGCCACCATGTGTTCCCTTACATGGGGTATGAAGGTGTGGTGCACCTCCAGGGCTTACAGAAAGATGCTCTGAATCTTGTTTTCATCATTCCAAAAGCACGCTCTATATTTGAGTGTGCCTCGTTCAAGCGCTGGGCTGCAACATCTTCATTGACCCGTTTGTAGAGAGTGAAGAGGGGAAGTGCAGTTCTCCAACTCTTATAGTGGTATAGACCAGTCTCTGCTCCGCCGTCTCCAGATGGTCCAAAATTCAGCTGCCCGTCTGTTAAGGGGGACCAGACGGTGCAAGCACATCACTCCTATACTACGCTTGCTTCACTGGCTGCCTGTGTCTGGTAGAATTTTTTTCAAGATTTTACTTTTGTTTTTTAAATGTTTGAATGGACTGGCACCTCACTATCTTTCTGAACTTGTAAATTTTTATCATCCACATTGAGTCCTAAGATCTGAAGGTCAAATGCTTTTAACAGTTCCCAGGACTCGGCTTGTGAAAAGGGCAGACAGACCATTTTCAGTTGCCGCTCCTAAACTCTAAACTGAATGACCATTTGGCGAATGGCCACCACCTCCTCAGTGACTCTGTGGACGATGCAGTGGACAGTGGAACGAGGCACCTTACAAGATGCTCTGCTTGCCAGCCAGAAAAAAAACACCAGGGTCTCAATCACAGCACCCCACCCATGTCATCAATCCTGGTAAAGGAGCTTGATGAGGACAGCAAGAGACTCCTTGTTTACGCTGAAGTCTGGTCTTGGATCTTCACTATTGAAAAAAGACTCCAGGATTGGAAGACGGGTTGATTTTGCAGTACAGGGGTCTAGTCTGGTTGAAAAGAAATACACAAGAAATATATTTTTTGTATAAATATGTGATTTTTCATTTTTTACGAGACTTAAAAACATTATTAGACTTAGGTGAATATGAGAAAGACAAAATACTTAAATACTAAATTTACTGGTTTCAAATAAGAGTAGTGTAAACATTGTTAACATTAATTGCTGCAATAAAAGAAGTCAGAACATAAAAAGTACATTTAACAATATTAAAGTCTGATTAATAAAATAATAAAAAGTAATTATTCACAGTTTTTAATTCTCAGAAAAAGGTAGGTACTCAGTTACATTAACTATAATCATTTCTGAGAAATAAAAAAAAATACTTTTTACTAAACCATTTTTAGGTACTCTACTAACCCATACATTTGCTGCAGTAATAGCATATTTTGCAATCATGAAATTGCTAAAAATATATCCATAAAACTAGCTAAAGTTAATATGGCTAAAGTCAGTATTGGCACACTGAGAGACAAATTATTTGTCAAATATTATTTCGTTTTTTGAGTTTTTTCCTACCCGGAAATGAAATGACTGAATTTTTAAGGCTCTGCCTGCTGCTCCGTCTGGAACCGTCTTTTTCATGACGTCATCCGAGAGCCGGCCTCGGCAGCATGTCTGTGTTTCTCCCACAAAACAAACAACATCCAAACGTTTGCAAAGATGGATGTGCATACTGTATATCTGCCTCTCGTAGCCCCAGCCAACGCTACACTGGCTCAAAACACAATACACTTTGTGTCTGCCATGTGCTGGACCGTGGGGGGGTGTGTGTGGAGGGTGTCCTAAAGGAGCCCGGCGTCTAAAGTAGGAAACACCTGTTAGACTGGGCGTTTAATGGAGACAGGACACAATTGAAAGATATTCGGTATTGTGCTTTTAAAATGAAAGGGTTTTGCCGATTTCTTGCTCCGCAGAGAAAGTGGGTGTGCGTGTTAGGCTGTGGACGGTGCGCAGACTCTTCCTGAAAGGGGCTGCTCTCCCTTTATGACATCAGCTCGTGAGAACCTGCTCGGTTTTGTGGGTTGGGAGAGGCTGGTACTTAGAGCTCAGGTTTTTAGAAGAATACTCAGAAATGAATGAACAGATCAAAATACCACTTTGGGGTTGTTTATAGTGAGGAATGAACATTATAACACACTTAAAAGCTCAGCAAATGGATTTTGCATAGTTAAAGGCCCTTTAAGTGATGCAGAAGAAACAATGAAACCAGTTATTGGTTGGTTTTTGTATGTTTTCCTTATAGTCCACAGAACTTTCATTTGTGTCTGTCTTTCTTCATTTATTCAGGGGTCAAGTGCCCTGTGTGCTCCAAGTATGTGTCGTCAGAGGAGATGGAACTCCACCTGGTTCTGTGTTTGACCAAACCCAGAGTCACCTACAATGGTTGGTTGTCTTCTTCATCTCTACAGTTTTCCACTACTGTTTTGTGGTTTGTACACATTTGCATTCAAATTTGCAAAAGCCTGCTTCATGAATCAGCTGATGACCACTCCTTGACATCAGCATCATTATCCTGTCCGTGTGAAAATAACACACTTTCTCATGAGATGAAACACTTACTGCTCCTTGTTATGTACCTGAACTATTTTTTCACTATCTGCGCAGCAGTTCTGTGATAGTTTACAATTGTTAACAAATGCTCAAAGTTTGCTGCTAGAGTATGTTTGATTGTAATCCCATATTTCTATTCACATGACTACTTGTCTATCTGCAAATCTTAATACAGGGTTGCAAAAGACATGAGAATGGTCAAAACCAACAAGAATCATGTTTTTTCCTAAATTTTCTCTGTAGATTCATGGGAAAGCTGTTTTTCAGCATCGACTCTTTCCTGCAACATCTGCATACACAATACCAGAAAAGCATTTCACACACATAAACTTTGAATGCTGCTTCTCTGTTTAGCAGGTTTTTTATGTTTATTATCTCTTTTTGTTTGTCTTAGCAAAATGAACATTCCACTTCAAATCCCATTTGGTCTCTTTCTGTGATATCTGGGTGTTCTTTCCCTGGATGGTCTTTTGTGGCAGTCCTTGGTGTTTTTGTGGAAGTTCTGTTGGATCATGTAGGTTTTCCTGTAGGTTTTCTGCTGCTGTTGATGCTTCCACACAAACACCACTCAAAAACAACTTTAAAATTACTTTCAAAAAACATTTGACCTATGTGAAAAAAAATGTTTGTGGATCTGAAATGGATACTTAATATGTTAGAAACAAAATGATTTGATGAGGTCCTTTCATGTGGGACACTAGGGCAAGGGAGGACCTGCTTTTGTCCCTGGAGAAGCACAAGGTGCTTGGGAATTATCAGTTCAGGTCTTCCACAGCAAATGCCAGTAGACCTGCTAGAGTACTCTGGGTCTTCAGGCCACACTCATGAAGTCTGTTTCTAAACAATCAGTGGCCTTAACACCAGTGTCCTGCTATGATTAGCTTTTGCAGTGGTCTTTACACAACGTGTTGAATATGTCTTACTGATGCCTTTAAGATCTCTGAAACTGTCCTGCTGTCCTTGATTAACTGCTTATCTGCTGGATTCTCCTCAATCTTCTAGAGACTTTGCCAGTTGGTTTTGGCAATAGCAGGTATTTACGTGCCATTCTGTAAAAATTGGATTAACTGTGCGACCTTAGCATGGTCCAGGCAAAAGACAAAGCTAGTCAAAAGTCACAAAAGCCAGTGTTGGAAAAATGTTCCTTCTGCAAAAATCAATCATCTTTAGACGATCATGTTATTCTTCATTCTGAATCTGTATCTTCTTTGGAACAACAATGTTTCAGATCAAGCTAAGTTCCAGGGGCGTCACTAGGTTTTAAGTACAAGGGGTCTTAGCCCCCCAGGAGATGCACACAATATGAACAAATGTAACGCATTTGCAGTTGCTATCATTTGTGCAGCGTTTCCCTGTTTGCTTGTTCTCTGGTAGCTTTTCCATGCAACATCACTGTCCTTATATGTTTGAGCCGTGTCATGCTTCTGAAGATGACTAAAGCTTTCTTGCAAAGGACTCCATGCACGACCTACTTCTGCTTTCAGCCCTTGATCACTCAGTCATTTCTGGGTATGTTGTTTAAAGCTTTTGGAGTTAAGATGTCTTTTGGAGCTACCAAGAGTCACTATAAATTATGTTAAGCGCATTGTTTGTCTGTCTAGGAAAACACCACAAAATTTAATGCAAAAGGGTTTAAAAATGTCTGTGTCATCCTGCATGGCAAACTTTGAAGGTCATTTGCTAAAACTGATGTTATTCGCATGTATTTATGTAAGACAAGCTCAAAAACTGATGGAAATTCATTTTGGCAACACAAAATGCGTGAAGCCAATATGCAGATTATGATCAAATCCAGCCTTGGAACCACTTAAATACATGCAGTGTAAATTTCCATCACTATTTATGCTGGTCACACATAAATACGTGCCAATAACACCGGTCATGTAAGAAATAAACAAAATTAGACAATACCAGGAATAGTACTCAGAGATTTGCTAAGTCGATGCATACAGTTAGCCACAACCAGAAATAAATGTGCGGTCTTATTTTAAACCGGAAATCCGTCACACAGGTCCATGCACAGAGGTCATTAATAACCACTGCTGACTGAACTTTCATGTTTGATGCTTTTCACAAACACTACATGGGAAGCAGAAAGCTGTATTCTGGTTGAATGAATATTCTTACCAGTTGTGCTTTTCAAACCAGCTGTGGTGAAATGCTCGCTTCTGGGCACCAAAAGTATTTAGTAGTATCTAGGTAGCTCTTCAGCTTTACCTGTCTGAGTCTTGGGCCTTTGTCTCCTACATAAAATCTTGTAGTGGAATGAGTTGCTGCAGCAGCTTCATGATTGTCCCTCTCTTGGCCTGTTTGCTCTCCTTTTTTTGGAATTCTCAGATTTTCCTCTGCCTCTTAATCCACCTGCTGCATCTCCTCCATTTCCCCTTGCTCCCTCTGTCTTGAGCTTTTCTGTTGACCCTTTTCTCCCTTTGTCTCTTCTTCTGTGTGACCCATCAAGAGACATTAACACAATATAAGCATTATATAAGCAAAATAAGCATTGCTTATTTAAACCTACCCCTTAGATATCAATTACTAAATTGTACTAATCATATTCTTATAATGTATCCATACCATTTACTTATAACCATTTTTAAACACATATACATTTTGACACTCCTTTTGTTTCAACTCTAAATTATTCCACAATTTTACTCCACACACGGACACACAAATCCTCTACGTGTTGTTGGTACCATTGGAAGTTTGAATTTTCCTATTCCTCTTAATTTATAAGATTTGTTTCTTACTATGAATAATTTCTGTATATTATTTGGTAATGAATTAAATATTTGTATAGTATTTGTAGTGTTTGATAATAAACTAGGTGCTGTAATTGAAGTAATTTTGATTGTAAAAAAAATTCTTAGTATGCTCCAAATGTCCTACTTTGTAAATAATTCAAGGACATTGTTGGAAACAGTTCTTTTGAAATTTTTGCAAATTTATTGAAAATGAAAAACCTGAAAAACTACATGTACAGGCTTATTCTCAGCCTTTGCTCAATATTTAGTTGCTGAAACCTTTGGCAGCATTTACAACCTCAAGGCATTTTGAATATGACGCCACAAGCTTGGAACACCTCTCTTTGGACAGTTTGGTTCATTCCTCTTTGCAGTAGCGCTCAAACTCCATCAGGTTGGATGGAAGCGTGAGAACATTTTCATTTTCAGATCTCTCCATAGATGTTCAAATTTTATTCAGGTCTGGGCTCTGGCTCCTTCCTTATCTTGGTGGTGTGCTTTGGATCATTGTCCTGCTGAAAGATGAACCATCGCTCCAGTCTGAGGTCCAGAACGCTCTGGAGCAGATTTTCATCAGGATGTCTCTGTACATTGTTGCAGTCAGCTTTCCCACCAATCCTGACCAGTCTTCCAGTTCCTGCTGCCCAAAAACATCCCCACAGCATGATGCTGCCACCACCGTGCTTCACTGTAGGGATGGTATTGACCTGGTGATGAGCGGTTTCTGGTTTTCTCCAAACATAACATCTGCCATTCACTCCAAAATGTTCTATTCTGGTCTTGTCAGACCACAGAATTTGGTTTGTCATGGTCTGAGAGTCATTCAGGTGCCTTTTGACAAATTCCAGACGGGCTTCCATGTGCTTTTTAGTAAGAAGGGGTTTCCGTCTGGCCACTCTGCCATACAGGCCTGATTGGTGTAACGCTACAGAGATGGTGGTCCTTCTGGAAGGTTCTCCTCTTTCCACAGAGGAATGCTGAAGCTCTGACAGAGTGACTACTGGGTTATTGGTCACCTCCCTGATCAGGGCCCTTCCCCCCCAATCACTCAGCTTAGATGGCCGGTCAGATCTTAGAAGAGTCCTGGTGGTTCCAAACTTCTTCCACTTACAGATGATGGAGGCCACTGTGCTCATTGGAACCTTCAAGGCAGCAGGAATGTTTCTTCCCCAGCCTTGTCCCTCCAGACAATCCTGTCTCTGAGTTCTACAGACCATTGATTTTCTTTCATGCTTGGTTTGTGCTTTGACCTGCACTGTCAGCCCTGAACCTCATGTAGACAGGGTCCTGTCCAATCCACAGGTTGGCTTCAATGAAGCAGCTGAAACATCTCAAGGCTCATCAGTGGAAACAGAAGAAACCTCAGCTCACTTTGGAGCTTCACAGCAAAGGCTGTGAATACTTCTGTGCCTATCATTACCTAACAAGTGAAAATTAACAAATCTTGTTTTCAATCAATGGCTCACATTTGTGGGAGAATTTTGTAGTAAAATATTCCATAGAAAATCTTGATTCTGAAAGGACAGTAAAGATTTTTTGAAAAATGTAGTGGGGTGTACTCATTTATGTTGAGCACTGTAGTTTGTGTAGAAACCTTTTAATAGGAAATAATGTGAAGATGTGTGGTGGAAACATGAGTCAGCTCATGACTGAACTTAAGCTCACATCATCATAGAAATAATAGGAGTGTGTCCTGGGGGAGGCGCGGCAAATGTTCCAGTTAAAGTCAACATACTCAGTTATAAAGCCAAAATAACTAACTGACATTACTGCTATGTCATAGACATTTGGCCTTCAGCTCAGCTTGGTTCTATGAGCTCAGCCTGTAAGAACAAGATACTGCAGACTAATACGGGTTAATCCCTGCTTACACAAGCCCCATCCCAATGACTCTCTTTGCTGCTGTAGGTAATTCTGTGGCGGAGGCAGAAAGCCAGAACAAGCGCATGCAGTAGCAGACGTACATTCATATATATATATATAAATGTACACATAAAAGCAAACTAATGCACATGCAGACAGACATGTATGCTACTACGCAGAGACAGAAGTGTATGCAGGCATGTGTGCATATAGACATGCAGGCTTGTTTGCATTGCAGACAGACATGTACGCAGACAAAATTACATACAGCTAGACTTGCATGTGGGATTCACAGTGGTGTAGTGGTTAGCACTCTCGCCTCACAGCAAGAAGTCTGCCATTAAAATCCTAGCTGAGTCCTTTCTGTGTGGAGTTTGCATGTTCTCCTTGTGCATGCATCAGTTTTCTTGGGGCACTCCAGTGTCCTCCCATAGCCCAAAGACCTGCAGCATAGGTCAATTGGCAAACCTGAAATATGTTTGAATGAATGTACATTCACTGGCCACTTTATTAGGTACACCTTGCTAGTACCAGGTTGAACCCCCTTTTGCCGCCAGAACTGCCTTAATCCTTGGTGGCAGTTCAACAAGGCACTGGAAACATTCCTCAGAAAGTTTGATCCATACTGAAATTGTGGCACTATTGCTGCAGATATGTTGGCTGCACATCCATGATGAAAATATCACCACGTCTCAAAGGTGTTCTATTTGGTTAAGATCTGGTGACTGTGGAGGCCATTTGAGTCCAGTGAACTCAATTTCACGTTCAAAAAACCAGTCTGAGATGATTGCAGCTTTATGACATGGCGACTTATCCTGCTGGAAGCAGCATAAAAAGATGGGACACTGTGGTCATGAAGGAATGGACATGGTCAGCAACAATACTGAGGTAGGCTGTGGCGTTGGAACCATGATCAGCTGGAACTAAGAGGCCCAAAGTGTGCCAAAAACATATCCCCTACATCAGGGATGGACAACTCCAGACTTCAAGGGTTGGTGTATCTGCATGATTTCCAGATATCAAAGCCCTACTCATAACTGATTACCAGGTTCAGCTGCGTCCCACCAGTGGGAGCATCCCAGAGCAGGTTATGTTGGAAAATATTCAAGAATGCAGCCTTCAAGGCCTAGAGTTGCCATCCCTGCCCAACACCATTACACCTATTAGCTATCAATCACCTTGAACTAGTCTGGCCATTCTTATCCAGGGCCTGATTTTCACTTTGTTGAATGGGGGGAGATTTCCCCCTTTACTTACTTCTCATGTGTGTGTGTTGGGGGGGAGTTCTATACATAAAAAGGGATATTACTTGTGAGCATTATTCTCCCTTCAGTCCTATCATAATAATGAGTGGTTGTTTCGTGAGCCCATGCTCTTTCCCTGTTTTGACCGTAACAACCCAGGGTTAATAGAGGAAAATAGTTGTCAGCATGGAACACTGTCTAGGAATAAGTTCTACCACTTAGGAGATTCTATTCTTACCTCAGAAAACTACATTTGATACTGACTATTGATCTCCTCCACTGGTCATTGATACTGCATCATTGTTCATTTTTTTGTCTCATCCATGTTTGTCTTTCCCTGTTTTTGGTATCATTCAGTGCTTCTCTCTTAACAGTAACAATTTTGTTAAAATGAAATATATGTTTTAAAACAAACCTACTTGTGTGACCTCTGTCTTTGCTGAGTTGGCATCAGAAATGATCCATACTATTTACATTGCTGCAATAAGTCATGTTTTTCTTCTCTTCTTTGATCTTCACCAGTCCTAGAGCTGAGCAATATGACCAAAAAATCTAATCTCAGATTTTCTCCCTGCTTTTATTTTCTTTAACAAAAATTAAAAATTACAGAATATACAGTATCTCACAAAAGTGAGTACACTCCTCATATTTCTGCAGATATTTAGTCATATCTTTTCATTGGAAAATACTGCCAAAATTACATTTTGACACAATGAAAAGCAGTCTGTGTTTATCCTGTATATCAATGAAAATGTATTTTTCCATCATAATAAATCACAATACAGACATCACTAGCCAAACTCTTGGCAACAAAAGTGAGTACAACCCTAAGTGAAAATTCTAAATTGAGCAAAATTAGTCATTTTCCTTCCCCAGGGCCATGTGATTCATTAGTGTTGTAACGTCTCAGGTGTCAAAAGATAGAAAGTTTGTAAAATTATGCATGAAAGTTGTCACACTTTCAAATTAGTCACTTGAACATAAACATGGCATCTTGTGGCAAACAACTATCAGAAGTCTGAAAAAAGTGTTGCTTTACATAAAGATTGCCAACACAGAAATTGTGCTGCGGCACACCGGCGAAGACCACCCAGCAATTTAAAATTACAAGTTTGACTCAGAACACCCCTCGCCATGGTTGGCCAAGGATGTTGAGTGCATGTTCTCATTGTCATATCCAAAGGTGAGCTATGAATCACAGACATATGATTGCTTCAAGCACTGGAACGCTGAGGAATGGGGGGTGAGCTTGTCAATGCTCAGACCATGCGACGCACACTTCATCCAATTGGTCTTAGAGGCTGGTGTCCCAGAAGCAAGCCTGTTCTATAAATGATGCACAAGAAACCCAGAAACAGTTTGCTGAAGAGAAGCAGACTATGGACAAAGAATTACTGGAACCATGTTCTGTGATCTGATGAGACCAAGATAAACCTATTTGGTTCAGATGGTGTCATTCATGTGTGGTGTCAACCAGGTGAGGCAGGGATAGGCAACTCAAGGCCTTGAGGGCCGCATTCCTGTATGTTTTCCAACATACCATGCTCTACCATCTTTTAATTGGTTGTGTGTAGGTGTGTAGGGCTGGACATCTGGAAATCATGCAGACACTGGCCTCGAGACCTTGACTTGCCTATCCCTGAGGTGAGTACAAAGACATGTGTGTCTTGCCTAGGGCTAACACTAAGTGCTGAAGATGCCAGGACTGCGGGATGCTTCCTTTAGGTGCTCGTGCACGGCTGTCATGCTGCCGTGACACATATGTTTGTATCTATCTTCTTCTAAGGTTGAAGAACGGTTTTACCACCTCAAAAACTTGTACTTTGTAATCCAAATGACCTTGTGTGCTGGTGGTTGTTATTTTATCATTTAAAATGACATAAATAAATAAAAACAACGCGTCAACAATCCAAAATTAGCGTTGATGATTTTTTTATAGTCGATTAGTCTATGACGTCGACCAATCGTTGACAGCCCTAGTGTTGCCTACATTCAAGCATGGTGGTGGAAAAGTCATGGTCTGGGGCTAAATGACGGCAGCCAGTAGTTGGAATCTACAGTTCATTGAGGGAAACATGAATGCTAACATGTACTCTAACATACGGAAGCAGAGCATGATTCCTTTCCTCCAGAGACTGGGCTGCATGGCAGTATTCCAGCATGAAAATGACCTCAAACACACCTCCAAAATGACTGCAGTCTTGCTAAAGAGACTGTGTAAAGATGATATACTGATCAAACATGTTTCCTGATCTAAACCCAACTGAACATCTTTGGGACATCCTAATAGAAAGTGGAGGTGCATTAAGTCTGAAATGTCCGTCAGTGCTGTGATGTCGTCATGGAGGAGTGGTAGAGGACTTCAGTGGCAACGTGTGAAGCACCAAAGAACTCCATGCCGAGAAGAGTTAAGTTCAGTGCTGGACAATGATGGTGGGCACACAAAAAATTGACACTAAGCATTTTCATCTAGAGGTGTATTCACTTTTGTTGCCAGGGGTTTGGCTATTGATGCCTCTATTAGTTTATTTTCAAGAAAAAATACATTTGCACTGTTATACAAGATGAACACCAACAACTTTTCATTGTGTTCATTTTTGCAGTGTTGTCCCATGAAAAGAACCAAAAACATGCTTCATAGGTTAATTGGTCACTCTAAATTGCCCCTAGGTGTGAATGTGAGTGTGCATGGGTGTGCGACAGACTGGTGACCTTTCCCCTGCTTTCACCCACGAGTAGCCGGGTTAGGCTCCGGCAACCCCGAAAGGGAAAAAGCGGTTTGGAAAATTAATGAACATTTTTTTTCTATGGAACTCCTGTATTGATTTCTAATCAGTCTTTGCTTTCTGCTTTTGACGTCTTCACAACTTATTCCATCACAAATGAGTTGTTTCTGTTTTCTTGCTGTAAAACGCCCCCATGAGAAGAGGGGTTTCAGTCAGTCACCTGTAGTCTGAACCAGCCGAAAACAATGACATATTTTTTAGAAAATTAAATTGCATTAAAGTAATTCATAAATGGAATGAACATGTTTTTGGAGTCTTCAAACTGTAAACTCAATTTAAAACATGCTGCAAAAACAAGGACAGATTTGCTAAAGGCTGAGCTGACAAAGCTCAACACTGGCTCTGTAATGTTACAGACAATCCAAAGAAAGTGGATTCGTGCCTGTTATTCTATTTCTAACGTGCAGTTTTTATGAATGTCTCTGAATTTATCTTCTTGTATTTTTAGATGGTTGTGGATGAAAATCCCAGTAGATTGGCAGTTTCTAAAATACTCAGACCAGCCCGTCTGGTGCTAACAACCATGTCACTTTTGAATTCACTTAAATCACCTTTTTTTCCCATTCTGATGCTCAGTTTGTACTGCAGCAGATCATCTGGACCATGTCTAAATTCCTAATGCATTGAGCTACCATGTGATTAGATGTTCATAAATTTGTGTGAACGAGCAGTTAAGTGTACCTGGCCAGTGAGTGTATGTGTGTGGTTGTTTATCTCTGTGTGGCTCTGCAATGGCGTGGTGGTGGCAAGGTAAACAAAAAACCGTCGCAAAAAAAATAAAAACAAAAAAAGTTGGAATCACTAACAAAATCAATATACTTGTCGGGGATATCCAAAGGTAATTTCTAGTTAGGATGGGATGGCCACAACCTACGGCTTGGCAGCCATTTTGTGGCAACATTTCTATTCTGAAGATTTTCACGTTTTTGAAAACTAACCTTTTGTTTGTCCGTTTTCCACAAAATTTCTTTTACATGCTGCCAGCTTAAGTCTACAATGACCTCTGTAGTTTTGTCGACCTATGAAGTCGGGAAAATGCCGCCAAAAAAAAAAGAAAAAAACACTGTTAGTGCTAGCTACAAACAAAAACCTCGTCCTAGGGATTTTTAGCAATCATCTCCTAACTTCTTGGGCATCATTAGGAAGCCATTGCATAAAAAATGTTGCAATTAAAAGTATATTTTAAGCGGCGTGGCAAGCACGCAAAAGTGGCGTACTCCTTTTACTCGCAAATTTTTTAAGAGAATATTGTGATAATTTTATATGTTGGCCCCTGACTGTAGCGAGCTGAAAACCATTTCAAAAGTCTTCAACAGAATGTCAATTGTGTGAATACTTTGAAGCTTTTAAACAATTACCCTGGTGTTTGAAGGACTGCTTTGCATTTTGAAATATTGTACTCAAGAGTAGATCATTTCTTGTTTTTGTTCTTTCATATTTAGAGAGCAGCAGCCGCACATTTGAGTGCTTTTACTCTGAAAGTGTGTGTGTTTAGCTGTTTTTCATTTGTGGTTTTATTTGTCCCAATTTCCTGCCCTGCAGAAGATGTCCTGATGAAGGATGCAGGAGAGTGTTCCATCTGCCTGGAGGAGCTTCTGCAGGGAGACACAATTGCCCGCCTGCCCTGCCTTTGCATTTACCACAAGAGGTAGGAGCTTCTCTTGACTTTCTTCAGAATTCTGTTAGAGCCCCAATTCTGCTTGGTGCTGTGATGATGTTTTGGAACAAAATCATAATCCACTTTTTTTTTACAAAATCAAACTTATTTAAAAATGACACTGGTTCTTTATTGAGCTTGGCAGCTAAACTTGTTTTATACATAAATGCATAAAAATCCCAAACATGAGGCTTTTTCAGACCCGAGGCCATGGCTGGGTGATAAACTAGCGTCATCACAATATACAGTGGGTATGGAAAGTATTCAGACCCCCTTAAAATTTTCACTCTTTATCATATTGCAGCCATTTGCTAAAATCACTGCTTTGCTTCTACTACCTTTTTTTTGCACCCTATAATGGGAGTTAAATACAGAAATAGACCCCCTATTTAAGACTGTGCCTAATAACACGGGCCACCTTATGGTGCGTAAAATACGAGTATTTGTATAAAACCCTTTTGCATTTGTTCATATTGATTATGTTTGCATACTTTTTTTAACTGGATGGAAACAAAGAACAAAGAAGAAGAGAGAGGTCCAAAAAAGGGGAGATAAAAGGAAGTCAAGGAAGATGGAGGATGATTACAGAAATGTGTGTGGGAGTGGCAAGGTAGAATCACAAAGCAAGAAGCTGGAGGTTTATCATCATTGTGTTCGGGTTTAAATGTTAGTCAAAAGGGGCGGGGCCTGTCCACACACACACTCATATGTGACAAACATACCTGTTGGCTCAAAAAATCTTCACATACAAACATACACAATACAACTACAGCTCAAACAAACATACTTTTGCTTACAAACACACATCAAGTATTTCATTCCATCACGCATACTAATTGTGCAAAAGTGAGCTGAGCTGACACCTGTGCTCAGGTGAGTGTTTATGTTCTGCTGAGGTGGATGATTGAATGTAAAAAATAGGGACAGTGCCTGGTCACCCCCACACCAAGACCCCCGCCCAGAAGGAGAACGCACAGGAGAAGTGGGGGTCCCCGATGGCACACGTTGCTGAGGGCCTGGTACCCCCCACCAGAAATAGGGTAGGGAACAGAAACCGCACAGACAGAGACCCCACCTTGCTTGTATAGTGTGTGTATGTGTGTTAGAGTGTATATTGTTGAGGCGTAAATGATGTGTTCAAATTTAAGATCTAGGGATGCAAAAAGCGCTCTAAGATGAAGATGGAGTAACAGCTTCAGGAGAACAATGTCCAGAAGTCTGTAGATGTACAAAGAACTGAACTGAAATATCCCATGATCCTAAGTATTCAGAGCCTTTGCTCAGTATTTAGCAGCAGCACCTTTTGATCTAATCCAGCCA
>BSAI01000185.1:986192-1021266 GCA_036245035.1 Adrianichthys oophorus | reverse complement strand
GTGCACGGAGTAAGTGCGCACGGACCCAAACTGAACAACTCAGATATGCAGACTAATAGTAATAATAATAAAAACACAATAATTCTTATTTGAGGTGTGTCACATCTGCACATACATTATGGAGATTGTGGTTTTCCCCACAGAAAGGCTGAGAGCACCAGTGCGACCATGTATTTTGTTTTAGTCGCACCATTGAAAAATCCAGTTGCACGTGCAACTAAATTGGTCGCATTCTAAAGCCCAGGGGCCACTAAATTGGTCTTTACAGCAAACAGTGAAAAAGGAACATTAGTTCATCTTTGAATGGGTCAGAAGAACTGTGGAATTAATCCTGCAGTGGATTGTCAAAAACAAGAAATAGACAAGAAATATCCATCCTTCTTCCGCTCATCCGGGACCGGGTTGACGGGGGCAGCAGTCTAAGCAAAGATACCCAGACTTCCCTTTCTTCGGCCACTTCCTCCAGTCCCTCTGGGGTGTTCCCAGGCCAGCCGAGAGATGTAGTCTTTCCAGTGTGTCCTGGGTCTTCCCCGGGGCCTCCGCCCAGTGGGACATGCCCGGAACACCTCCCCAGGGTGGTGTGCAGGAGGCATCCGGACCAGATGCCCGGGCCACCTGAAATGGCTCCTCTCAATGTGAAGGAGCAACGACTCTACACCGAGTTCCTCCCGGGTGACCGAGCTTCTCACCCTATCTCTAAGTGAGCGTCCAGCCACCCTACGGACGAAGCTCATTTCAGCCGCTTGTATCCGGGACCTCTGGTCAAGACCCAGAGCTCATGACCATAGGTGAGTATTGGAGCGTAGATCGACCGGTAAATTGAGAGCTTTGCTTTATGACTTAGCTTTCTCTTCACCACAGCACACCGTTACAGCGACCGCAAAACGGTGGACGGTGCACCAATCGCTACGATCTTCCCCCACTCTTGAACAAGACCCCTAGATACTTAAACTCCTCCACCTGGGGAAGGAGCACTCCACCCACCCAGAGAGGGCAAACTACCTTTCTCTGGTCGAGATATGGCCTCAGACTTAGCGGTGCTGATCCTCATCCCAGCCGCTTCACACTCGGCTGAAAATCGTTCCAATGCATGCTGGAGGTCCTGGCTCGATGAAGCCAACAGGACAACATCATCTGCAAAGAGCAGAGAGAAAATCCTGTGGTTCCCAAACTAGACCCCCTCCGGACCCTGGCTGCACCTAGAAATTCTGTCCATAAAGACTATGAACAGAACCGGTGATAAAGGGCAGCCCTGCCGGAGTCCAACATGCAGCGGGAAAACAGGTCTGACTTACTGCCGGCTATACAGAACAAGCTTTTGCTCTGGTCATACAGAGACCGGACAGCCCTGAGTAAGGCTCCCCGGACCCCATACTCCCAAAGTACCCTCCACAGGACACCACGGGGCACACGGTCGAATGGCTTCTCCAAATCCACAAAACACATCTCGACACAATGAACAAACTTCCGCGAACCCTCCAGCCCCCTGGACAGGGTGTAGAGCTGATCCACAGTTCCACGGCCAGGACAGAAACCGCACTGTTGTTCTTGGATCTGAGGTTCGACTATTGGCCGGACTCTCCTCTCCAATACCCTGGCATAGACTTTCCAATGGAGGCTGAGGAGTGTGATTCCCCGGTAGTTGGAACACACCCTCCGGTCCCCCTTCTTGAAAAGGGGCACCACCACCCCTGTCTGCCAGTCCAGTGGTACTGTTCCCGACTGCCACGCGATGCTGCAGAGACGTGTTAGCCAAGACACTCCCACAGCATCCAGAGACTTGAGGTACTCAGGGCGGGCCTCGTCCACTCCCGGTGCCTTGCCACAGAGGAGCTTGTTAACTACCTCTGTGACTTCAGCTTGGGTAATGGACAGCCCCACCCCAGGGCTCTCAGCCTCTGCTTCCTCAAGAGAAGGCGTGTCAGCAGGATTGAGGAGATCCTCAAAGTATTCCTTCCACCGCCCGACAATGTCCCCAGTCGAAGTCAGCAGCTCCCCACCTGCACTGAAAACAGTGCCTGCAGAAAACTGATTTCCCCTCCTGAGGTGCTGAACGGTTTGCCTGAATCTCTTTGAGGCAAACCGATAGTCCTTCTCCATGGCCTCACTGAACTCCTCCCAGGACCGAGTTTTTGCCTCTACTACAGCTTGAGCCGCAGCTCGCTTAGACTGCCGATACCTGTCAGCTGCCTCTGGAGTCAGCCAAAAGCCTGACAGACCCGATAGGACTCCTTCTTCAGCTTGACGGCATCCCTTACATCCGGTGTGCACCACCGGGTTCAAGGGTTGCTGCCATGACAGGCACCAGAGACCTTGGACCACATTTTCAAACAGCAGCAGAGACAATGGAGGTGGAGAACATGGTCCATTCAGACTCAATGTCACCAGCCTCCCTCGGTACCTGTTTGAAGTTCTCCCGGATGCAGGAGTTAAAGACTTCCCTGACGGAGGGCTCAGCCAGACGTTCCCAGCAGACCCTCACAGTACGTGAGGTCTCAGTAGTAGTAAGCGCACCCCAGCCCGCCGCCTCTCACCATGTGCAACTCCAGAATGGTAGAGAGTCCAACCCCTCTAGAGACTGAGTTTCAGAACCCAGACTGTGCGTAGATGTGAGCCCAACAATATCTAGCTGGTACCTCTCAACCTCTCGCACAAGCTCAGGAAAAAAAAGAGCTGAATATGTTGATAGCTGAATAGGTGAAGGAGCTGAAGAGCTACAGATGTCCAAAAAGTCTACAGAAAAAGAATGGATCACTATAGTGTGATGCTACACAGCATCCACACAACAAACAGTAATTCTTCAGTAAACACATCAAATTTAAACCCTGCTCAGCAGCAACAGTCAAAACTATGAGAAGAAATTCAGAGAATTTACTTTCAGTTTCTAGATTATTTACAGGATGTTGATAAAAATGTTTGTCAATTCGATGTTTGTTCTGTAAAACTTGAAAACATGAGAATGTATTTGTAGAATGAATGCTGTGTTTTTAAATGGAACTGATCAAGCAGTTTAGTGTTCTGTTTTATTCATGTTCTCTTTTGAAACTTGAAAGCTTTTGCTTTCATTTTCAGTTTAGTTTGTAATATTTATGCTTTTTTCTTAGTTATCTGAAAAAAACTGTTGCATCATGTTCCTTCAGTGCATCTGTTATGGTTAAAGTATAAGAGAAAATTTCAGACTATTCAGACCGGAAACTAAGAGCAAACCGGAGCCTAGTTCAATCTGAAATGAACCAAGACCACCTCAAAAGATGGGTCAGAGAGCGGTTCCTGGTCCCGGACCAGGGTCCACTTGGGTCTGTTTAGACTGAAAATTTTTAACGTTTTTTCACAACAATATTGCACGATGAAAATAGGCCAAAGTTGAAAAGTTAAATCTGTGATGGTGCCTTTATTGCATGTAAAATCAAATGGTTTTCCTTTTTTGATCGTATGCTGTTTGTAGTAGTGTAAATTTTCTGTAGTTGGAGGGTATTAGGAGGGTTCATATTGACATTTGACAGTTATACAGATTACAAGAAATTGACTCAACTTCGAAGTGTCCTCTTTATTCGCTGGAGCATAACACAGAGCAACAAAGTTGAACTGGTTACATGTAACAGATCAAGTGCTTATTGTTGCCACACTCCCACGTGCCACTGTCTTTCCCTCCACGTGCAAACTGTGGCATACATGGTGTAGGTTGCCAACCTCTGCTCTAAGATATTGTTCACAAGTTTGTCTAAATCTGATAGTGAGTGCTTCTCCTTTTTTGAGATTATCCATCCTACCTCACAGGTGTGCCATATCAAGATGCTGACTAGACAGCATAATTATTGCACAGGTGTGCCTTTAACTGCCACAACAAAAGGCCACTGAATTGTGCTGTTTTGCTTTATTGGAGGGTCTGGGGATTAAAAAAAAACTGCTCTGTATCTGGTGTGACGACCATTTCCCTCATGCAGTGAAGTGTAGTCATCCAAGTTTTGAAATCTGTACAGTACACCTTACATTTTTTAAACTGTGAGACAACTTCTGGTTTATTAGATAAGTAAATGTGAGTATCATCATAGCAATGGATATGTTGTATGCTGCTTTGCCCTGTGCTCCATTCACAATGAATGCAATATATTTGAGTTGGCCGCCTCTCTCGACGCACAGAGAACTTACTGCTCGATGCTTGTCCAAAAATGTGTTCATAAACTTGATGACCCAGATCCGTGTGGGAGGAGCTACTGTCAAATGTTTCGATTATTTTTATATATAGAAAATATCTTGTGTTCAAAGATGTCATTAATGCTTCGTTTTTATAAATGAGCCTCAATGACCAAAGGTTGATGTGATAAAATGAGTGTAAATGCTATGTAGTGCTTTATATATTTTTTAATAATATATATTTTGAACCTTTAAAAATAAATTGTAGGCTTTCATCTTGTTATTTTGTCCAGTTGTTTTTTTGTAGTTCACTGTCTGCAGCCATGACATAATTTTCACCGTTTTCACTGCTGTTTCAGTGTAATTTATGATGGGCTTTAAACCCTGGATAATAACTTTAAAAAGCAAGCTTGTTAGTCTTGAAAATGGTACCAGAATGTGAAACCAAACCTTTGTGATGCCTGTGCTGATGCTCTCCTCCTTCTGTCCTGCAGCTGCATTGATGAGTGGTTCGAAGTGAACAGATCTTGCCCGGAGCACCCGTCAGACTGAAGCCTTGTTTGCACAGGTAACCTTGTCCCAAACATGCCAAGTGTTTAATTTTAAGTCTGCTTGTCCAAACCATGAAGCTGCAGCCACATGTCAGACTCACGCTTGTCTGGAATCCCCTTTTAAAGTCACGTCTAATTTTGGTTTCTTTTTGTTGTGTTTGTCACGTGGGGCCAGCAACTTGACCTGGAGATGAACCTCCAAAGGAAAATGTCAATCCTGGAAGTCAGATGGACACTGAGATCACTGTGACACCTCCTCCCCTCAGCACTGTAGACTACAGGGTGCCAAGTCTCATTGAAGCACACTTCAGGGATTCCACACTTCAGACTTTGTTTTTACGTCTGAGTTGCACGTCTTTAAAATGAACCTGTTTCCACCCTGGATCCATCCCAACCCTAAAGTTGCAGCTTCATCAGGGGTTTCCTCCTCAGACAGGTTGGAGGAGATGGGCGTGGTTCCCCCTGATCTTTTGATTTCTCCCAGTGCCTTGTTGTAGTGATGGCCAAGAGTCAAGAGTGGTGCTGCAGGAGCACCTCACCATGACTACTATCAAAGCCAGGACAGACGCACCTGAATCTGCGTGTCTCTTGGTGTCTGTTAGTCAGTATGTGTGTGTGTGTAATTGTGTACTGTTTGTGTGTGTGTATCTTTATTTGTGTGTGTCAATGTGTATAACTGTGTGTTAATGCTTGTGTGTGTTACTATTTATGTTTGTGTGTCTGTGTGTGTGCTGCTGTGACTGCCCAAACTTGTGTCCGTCTGTGTTTCTTAGTCATGAAAAAGGAGGGCGGGGTCTACTGGTAAATAAACCATGAAACTTCATTTTAATTAGCAGGAAATCTGTTTTGGTTGAAAGAGGAACATTTTTAGTTTTTTTATGTTGCAATCAACCCATATCTCTGTGTGACTGCTTATTGTGTCAAGAAACACCGCAAAGGAGCAGGAGTGAATGCTGGCAGCAGCTGTGGAAGCACTGAAAGAAGCACTTTGGAGTTACTCGTCTACTGCAACATCAGATGAAGTGGAAAACAAACCAAAAAGATTAAAGCAATCAAAAAAATATTAGATAAGCAATGGTGATGATGCAACTAAAATTGGTCAAAATGTTGTCATTTATCCAAAAATGGAATGGAAATGACTAATTCCAGAAAAGCAGAGGTTGCAGGATTCTGGCACGATGGTTCAGAGCTGTAACCACACAGGAACCAGGCCAGCACCGGCTCTGATGACTCTGAAAAGCTGCTGCTTCCTCCAGTCCTGACATCAACAGGAATGAAAGAAACTTTCTTCCTTGGCCTTTTCATTGTGTTTCGTGAATGTTAATGAGGATCTGTTGCTTCTAATGTTTTGTTCACAACAAACGCAATTCGTGCTGCAAATTTGCATCCTCTGCCTCTATTGAGATACGCAGGTGTGTGGGAGGAGCTACCGCCAAAAGTTTTCAGCCTCATCTTTGAATTATTGAAGGCTCAAAGGATGTTTAGAGATCAGGATTATTTATTTTAGGAGCTTTACAAAAGCATAGGTAAACATGTGTCCATGTCTGGATTCATGAGATCATTCTCCCAGTACGGTGAGCTTCACCATCTACTGCAGGAGCTGTGCCAGATTGACCACGCTTTCAGCGCTACTTCCATCTCTATGTGACCTAGTTTGATGTCCTTCTGTCCCACATTAGTCCAATGAGAGGAAATGTAAAAATAAGAATAAAATTACATAAATTTTTTCAATCTTTATACAAAACATAAAAGATAAAGTTCCACAGGTGAACAAAAAGTAACAGTCATCTTCCCCTCCATGTTGGTTTTGGACTCCACTTGCTGATCATGTCATCGAATTGTCTTGGGCCAAAACTGAGTCCCTGATTAGTTGGCCTGACACAAATGACCAAAGTTCAGATATTTCAACTCTGGAAACACTGTGATGCACCATGACACAATGCCCAAAACACGCTGCAGCTAGGCTCTGAAAATGCGCTGCAGGTTCTTTGAATGCAACTGTACATTTTTTTAGTATTGAAACTGGATGCCCCTGACCCACGAATCGCGTTCTGTGTGAACACGGCTTTAGAGGAACTAGCTTCTGTCCGTCTCATCAGCTTTGCACCTGTCTGGGTTTCAGAGTCAGAACAAGAGTTGAAGGAGGGGTACATCTGTTCATTTGTTCTGCTATAACTTAGAAAGCATTTTACGGATGACTTCCTCGCCCCAGGGGTTGGACATTGATCACCTAAAGTCCTGGCTCCTGCCCTCAGAGACTAAGCTGTGAAAGAGCGTGGGAGCAGACCCATGAGTCTTCTGGGGGGAAGAGGGGGATGCAGGCTTCAGCAAAGGCCTGAACTTACTGGAATCAAAGAGATGAATGTGACCAGTCAGTTTTTGAGGACGATCCGTAAATCTTTGGTTTCCCCTAATCTTAAATTGAGTTTTTATTCTGGAAAAAGAAAAACTGAATTTGATTTCTCACCTGCAGCTAAAACATCCTCCAACAGACTCTTCTTCCACATCTCTTCCTCTTCAAAGCAGTCTCCAGACCGAGGTAGAATGGACAAAAGCCTGACCCACACAAAAGCATGCATGCTCAGCTATTCTTCTTGGGGGTGCACAGATTCTTATGTGGACAGATCCTCCATACCTGATCAGACAGCAGATCCGGCTGGAATCATCTGAAGACATGCATGAAGTGATGTTTGTGTGTGAGACACGGATCACCTCAGTCTGCAGGCTCTGGGACAGATGGCTCCACCCTCTCCCACACAGCTCGACAGGTTTGGACCTGTAGAGACAAATGGCTTTTGAAAGGATGCTTCTGGTTATGATCCCTCTCCCTGTATGGAGAGGTTGATGCTGTGGAGCGTGCCCAGTCTGGATCCAAATGTATGTAGACTGTTTGAGAGGGACCTGGATTACATGATCTGGGCTCATTAGCTTCGGTTTTAGTTAAGCTGAACTGCATCTTTCTAATGGTGTAATTGTACTGAGGAAACTGTTTGTGCACCTTTAAGCCCTCTACTGCTGCAGAGCCGCTGCTGGTGAAGCTGTCACATATCAAACCTCTGTATTTAATTCAGAATGTATCAGACTTTGGACTTCTTTTGTACAGTTTTTGTGAAAAATGTGGAAATGTTTGATGTACAATGATGAAGTGCAGATTCGAGAGTTGGAATGTATGAAGGATGATGCAGAGGAAGTTTCATCATGTTTGTGAAAGATCCTCCTTGTTGGCTCTCAGAGCCGCCTGCAGCAGGAGGTGGGCTCATCCTAGTTGCCCCTCCTCGTGTTCTGACTGCCGCCTCTGGTGACAGATGGAACTGCATGAAAAAGCCTGTTTGCACATCTGGGACTTGAGTATTCTGCACTTTCAGAAAGACTCAAACCTCAAGACTGAAGAGGTTTGGATGTGCAGGCTGCTGAATTACTGTGGTGCTCACAACACAAGATGATAACCCACACATGCTCACTGATGCTTTTCACAGCAAAAATGAGGCGGAGCTACAGACAGAGGAATTCAAAAACATGTGTCGGTATGAAATAAACGATTGGAAGGCCACTCACTTTAGCATTTATTCAACATTCATCATGAAGTGTCATTCATCCACCTCAACAGCAGAAGAACCTTCATGTTGCCATCAAAGACGATCAGACTGCAAACATGCTCCTCAAATGACTTCCAGTGATGGTTTTACACTTGATATGAGACACAAGAATTTAACCGACACCCTTTTTACTGAGAAAGGGCTTTATTTTTATTAAATGTGTTATATCTCATATTAAGCACATTTTAAGTTTCCAATTTCATCAGTCTTCTTTATTTGATCTTTTCTTTACCTCATCACACGTGAAATTTGCTAGAATTGAGATGTATTTTATGTGTTATCCTCTTCTCACCCACCACTGGGGGACATCCCAGAACAGAGCTGGATCCCCTAACCAGTTAGCCGATTGTCTTCCTGTTCCTGTCAGTGCCCCCCCCCCAGCAGCTCACTCTGTAGGAAAGGACAGATGCAACTCTCTTTGACAGAGCCCCAGTTAAGCAGAACTAAACGCTGTGTTAATATAACTGAAATTGGGATGTCCATGCATGTCTGAAGAAGTTAACAGAGTCCTGCAAACTCCAGAAGACCTCAGTCTCCTGAGCAGGTTGCATTGACTCTGGCCTTCTTGTACAGGACGTCTGTGTTAGTCCTTCAGTCCAGTCTGTCACTGAGGTGAACATCCAGACATTTATAAGACTCCACTGTCTCCATGTATTTTCCCTGGATGTTCCTTGTTCAAACAGGAAGTGACATCCTTCTGAAGTCAATGATCATCTCCTTGTGTGTTGTTTTCACACCAGCAGACCAAATCCTCAATGACTCTCCTGTGCTCTTCATCTGTCAAACATCCAATAATGACAGTATAATCCAAAAACCTCTGCAGGAGTCAGTGGTCCCAGTTGTAGATTAAGTCAGATGCACACAGGCTGAAGAGCAAGTGGGAAAGAATTGTTCCCTGTGGAGCTCCTGTGCTGCAGACTACCTCACCAGACATACAGTCATGGCGCCACATAAACTGACCTTTGTTAGTGAGATGATCCATGATCTGTCTGCCTCCTGTTTCCCTCGTGGTCTTGGTTAGGCAAAGGCTGAGTGGAGCAAGGCTGGGGGATCAAGCTGGTGAAAGCGTTGGCAGTGATGGTACAGCAATTGAGAAAAGGGCTGCTGATGGAGAGTCAGTGTCTCATGGAGCATGGATGAGTTACAGTTGGTACAGAAAGTATTCAGACCCCCTTAAATGTTTCACTCTTTGTTATATTGCAGCCATTTGCTAAAATAATTTCTGTTCATTTTTCATCATTAATGTACACAAAGCACCCCATATTGACAAAAAACAGAATTTTTGACATTTTTGCAGATTTATTAAAATAAAAACTGAAATATCACATGGTCCTAAGTATTCAGACCCTTTGCTCAGTATTTAGTAGCAGCACCTTTTGGTCCAGGATATCCCTGTACTTGGCCGCATTCATCTTTCCCTCCATTGCAACCAGTCGTCCTGTCCCTGCAGCTGAAAAACACCCCCACAGCATGATGCTGCCACCACCATGCTTCACTGTTGGGACTGTATTGGACAGGTGATGAGCTGTGCCTGCTTTTCTCCACACATACCGCTTAGAATTAAGGTAAAAAAGAATCTTATTTCTAACCCTCTTGGAGTCCTTCAGGTGTGTTTTTTTTAACAAACTCCATTCAGGCTTTCATGTGTCTTTCACTGAGGAGAGGCTTCCATCGGGCCACTCTGCCATAAAGCCCCGACTGGTGGAGGGCTGCAGTGATGGTTGACTTTTCTACAACTAAGGCGCAAAAAAAAGGTAGTAGAAGCAAAGCAGTGATTTTAGATGAACTTCATTCGAAGTTCATCTAAAATCACAATCCTCTCAAAACAATCCACTCATTACTTTTTTATGTCAATCTTTTTCTGTGAAACATCATCAGTCTTTGAATTAAACAGCTACATAATGAAACGTGCCAGCTTTCCTCTCATCGTTGTTGGAGTCAGTTTCATTGCCAGGTGGTTGTCCAGCAATGATGCCGGCTTTAGCAAATATTCAGACACCAGTCAAAGCAGAGACTCAGGCGTCCACAACCCATTCACATTTGGTGGTGTGACACCAAGTAAGTGTCTACGCTGTCTGTCATCCATCTCTCCACGAACAAAGACGCGTGCTCTATTTAGCTTTTCTTCCGGTGGCACCAGGAACCTTTTAAGGCCTGAAGGGAAACTCGCGGAGTTAGATTGAACATTAATTCAGCAGGCTGAACCCCACTGACCCTTGCGCAGAGTCACATGCAGCAAACATACTGGAAAAACGTGTGTAAAGTTTGGATGTCTGCAAGGCCACCAGCCATGCATGTGAGGGGAGCACAGACATCCTGGAGCACTCAAAATCAGACACATGCTTCATTGTAATTTCACCAACGCGGGGAAAACTGTCAAATTCAGCACATGACCAAAGTAACATGATCATCTCCTCTCAATTAAAAGAAGAAGATTTCTGCATCTTTTTAACTGCCTTGTGCGGAAAACTTGCTGTTTAGATCTGAGTCATCATCAGTGCATCTGCAGAATGCACAACAGTTACAGGTTTCTTGGCTTTTCTGGACATACTAAATACTAGAAACTTAAGAGCAAACAAGGAAACTGATTGATTTTTCACGTTACCTGCAGAAACAGGAAAAACTTCAGCACCTCCAACACAAAAAAGATGGTGGTGATCGGGCTCACGTCTGTGTTTCCCTCATGAGCTTCATAAAATGTCCACTTTTCTATGAATTTATATATAACATGTAAGAAAAAAAATACTTGACAGAAAGAAAAAAAAAGCAGGGTGCCATTCTGTGATGCATCATTAAATTATCAATGCGAGAGGAGAAGCTGGTGGAGGTTTTGCAACAGCCGCCATTTGCTTGGTTCTCTGCTTGCAGGTGGCAGACAAGCAGCAGTATTACGGAACATCACTTCCTGTTTTTCACATGAAAAGTCCCCACACACCCACACAGGGTCATTCTGAGAGGAAGAAAGAACCAACAAATTCCAACTATGGTAGCTGTTGGGTATCTGGAGCATTCTTCAGCTTCAGGTCCAGTTGAGCTCTGGAAAAGTCTTGTGTTTTAGCCAGAACACATATGCATCAGGATAGTGGAAAGACACAAAGCTCCTTCAAAACAATCATCCCAAAGAAAGTTTAAAGAAAACGTCTCACAGATCTAATTGGACATGCATCAGGATGCATTAAGTCAAATAGTAGAACCCACTCCAGTACTACTTAAGTTACTTAATATTTTCTTTTTTAACACTCACTTTATATTGAGTGTAATTCTCCATTTATCCACTGGTGGCGGTCAATATTTTGTAGTGCTGGTCTTTAGGATTGATTTGGAGTGATCCTCCTGTCATTGTTTTGATCTTTTGACGTTTTTTTTCTGACATATGCTGAAAGCACCAGTGAGAGAAAAAATGACCTGAGCAAAGTAAAATTAAATACTGAAATTGTTAAAACTGTATTTGAACTATGTTTTAATAAAGACTACCTTCCAACAGTTTGTGTGTACCCTAGGAAGACGATGAATCTGGTGAAAAACGATGCTGGACTTTGATCAATTGTGGGAAAATCCGTAATCTGGGAAAATATGTGATTATTGTTCCGTGTTTTGTTCTGTTAAGTTTAATAAGTGAAATCTAGTAAGCTAGTAACTAAGCTAGTTTTGACTTGTTTTTTGCATGTTAAGTTATTACATTTTGTTGTGTATGTTGAGTTAAAGCTCTTGGTAAAAAAGGAAAATGGCTGTGAAACAATGGAAATAATGTAAAGGGACATGATATATGGACAATATTTAATCATTTTCTGCACATTTGTGGAGATTGGCTTTTCTAGGGCTGCACAGTGATGTAGTGGTTAGCACTCCTGCCTCACAGCAAGAAGGTCCCTGGTTCAAGTCCCAACTGGGTCGTGGGTTTTCTCTGTAAACTCGGGGTTCCTCCCACCATCCAAAAACATGCCTCATAGGTTAATTGGTTACTCAGAATTGTCTGTAGGAGGGCCCTGTGACAAACTGGTGACCTGTCCATGGTGTACCCTGCATTCACCCACAAGTGGCCAGGTTAGGCTCTGGCTGCCCTGTGGCCCCAAAAGGGACAAAGTGGGTTTACAAAAGAGATCTATGTTTTTGGTTTTTTTTTGGAGTTCATCTGGATCCCCAGCCTTCCTTCTATCATCTCACCCACCCCATCATCATACCGTCATCTTACCTTCTGGCTTCATCTCAGCTCATCTACTTTACGCCGCCATCTGGAAATCTGAGTTTGGACATTAAGTGGGTTGTCTTTTTTTTTCTTTATTCAGTGAGTGTACTCAGGTGGTTTATTATTTTTCTTCTAAAGAAATGAGGAAAAGGGATTGAATTCAGGTACATATTGAATTATAATTTTTTCTGAGATCTCAGTTTTATCTTGAATGAGAAAATCTCATTCAGTTAGCACTCAGTTTTTACAGACTGTGTTTCATCTTATATTATCTAAAATAATTCAATTTTAGTTTAAACATTTACATTGGCTGTACATTGGCCTTATGACGTAACGGCAAGTTACAACTATCCTAATTATTGTTATCTTTTTGTCTGGGCCAGTCATTATCTTACACTTCATCGTGCCAATTTACAGTTAATCAAATAGTGTGAAATCATCATTAGTCGCAGGACCCCAAGTCGTTTTGACAGGCCAAGTAGATCTGGTACCTACAACGGCACAGTCATGAAGAGAAAAAATGTAAGCCTGTTGAAAAAAAAGCAAATTTCAAGCCATTCCTGTGGCGAGTTAGGGTTCTTTAAAGGAATGACTGAAATGCGCAATTCCGCCACTAGGGGGAAAAAAGGAAAAGAAAGACCATCATGACAAGAGATCCAGAAATAAACAGTATATTTTTGCAGGTGCTTTGTCTAGATAAGATGCAGTTTGGTTCCCCGAGCCTAACTTCTGTTAAGTTGCTATGTGTGACACCACAATTACCAAAATGTTGTTGTCAAAAAGAAGTATGGCTGATGTGGAGTCCTGAGCTTTCCTTGAAAAATTGACAGTTTTATTTATACATGGAGCTGAATGCTACACCTGCATGCTTGGTATGTAATTATCAGGTTGCAGTGCTCACAGAATATAGAATTCTGCTCCACCATGAGAATCACCATAATGAAAAGTTTCACCAATTGCAGGAGCAGTCAAGAAAAGAGAAGGTTAACCAGCTACTAGCTGGTCTGAAAAGCAGCCGTCTGCATTTACTGCAGCCTTGACGTCAGTGATGGAGCAGTGAAAGCTGGCTACCTTATTGCAAACAATTTGGTGCATACATCCAACGTTAGGTTAATGATCTGGCCCACTTGAGATCAGACAGGTTAAATGTGGCCTGGGACCCTTGCATCAACGTTTGTCAGCTTGCCTCTGGAATCTGTGGACAGGACGATCCAGTTGGACATGGGCCACCTATCAAGTCCCTTTACACCGCTGCAACCAATCATCCACAGCGGGCAGGTTCGAGGACTCACCAGGTCAGGGGAAAAAGGTCGATACCCCAGCACAAACTGGAACAGCGTCAGGCTACTTTTCTGAGGGAGTTCTGGGCGTGCTCTGCCCAAATCAAGAATATACTCCAGTTCTCTTTATGGGAGCAACAGTATGTCCTCAAGAACCGAGTGACTTCTTGATTCAGGTGTTCAACTTTCCCGTTGGATTGTGGATGATAGCCTGAAGAGAGACTTACATTGACGCCTAAGCCCTTACATAGTTCAGTCCAGACCCGCGAGGTCAATTGTGGTCCACTGTTTGACACAATATGCTAGGGAAGGCCGTAGTGCCGGAAGACGTGGGTCATGAGTTGGTCTGCTGTCCCTATGGCGGTGGGTAACTTGGGTAATGGAAGAAGACAACAGGACTTTGAGAAACAATCAATCACCGATAATATTACCATGTTGCCTTGAGATCTTGGCAGGTCGATGATGAAATCGACTGTAATGTGGAACCACGGGCATTGAGGAATAGGCATGGGTTAGAGAAGGCCGGAAGGAAGCTGACAGAGGTTTTAGCCATCAAACAAGAGGTGCAGTTGGTCATAAATAGTTGGCCACATCCACCTGCAGGGTAGGCTTCCAAAATTAGTCTTGCATGAGGTTTTGTGTGGTGGCCATATCTGGATGTCCTGTCACAGGGTAATCATGAATGAGGTGGAGCACCCGATCACAGTGAGAGGGGGGAACACAAGTGCTGTTTGTGTGGCGCTGGTGGATCAGAGTTGTTGGCCTCAGTCAGTTCAGTCATGATGTCCCATTGTATGGGGGCTAGGTCGAGGGTTTCAGGGATGACGGTTTCAGGCATTCCGGGTTCCTCGTTAGAGCTTTCATGTTAGCGAGAGAGAGCATCGGCCTTGCCATTTTTGGAGTCTGGTCGATAGGTGAGCTGGAAATTGAAGCGTTAAAAAAACAAATACCACCTAGCCTGACGGAAATTCAGTCTCCTGGCGGTTTTTATGTATGTGAGATTCTTGTGATCTATTACAGTGATGAAAGGGTGGACTGTGCCCTCCGACCAGTGCCACCACTCAGAGAAGGTGTCCTTCATAGTCAACAGCTCTCAGTCTCCCCTGTCATAGTTCCGTTCAGAGTCTGACAGCTTCCTAGAAAAATAGGAAAACAGTTTGTAGGGATGACTATGACATTGGAGGGGGACCTGGTTGCAGACAAGATGGTGGCAGAATCATTTGCCGGAAGGAAGTCAAGAACCGGAAACAACCCCCACCCCCCGCGAGCGCCGCACTAGATTGCGCCCCAACCTATGGCCCAACTCATCATTAGCCGGAAGCAGAAAATTTGCGGGGTGATGCCGGAATACTGTATTATGTTTTGCTTGTCCTTGGTCTTTGATGTTGCTTTATCATGTGCTTGAATGAAGCACACGAAGAAATGAAGAAAATAAAAACGGTTTTATCAACCCTTCATATTAGTTAAATGTTGGATATCTGTGAAAATCCACTTTGCTGAGCCGATGCTCAGTGGAGTGAGTGACGTGGAGATGATGGGTGCTCCAGATTCTTTGCGTGAGTGGGAAGGAGTGGGGCACAGCAGCCTCCATGTGTGAGCTGCGAGGATGGCGCGCAGTAGCCTCCGTGTGTGAGCGGCAATAATAGCTTGAGTCAGAGCGTGGCATAGACCTGATTTGAGGAAACAATGAACTGGCAGGGAATGAATGAACACACCACCCTAAAATACCCAGGAGCAGAGCTATAAACCCCTCAGCAATCAGATAAATGCAGACACAATGAATCAACTTTTAAAATGATACACATTGATTCTCACTGTTTTATCAACAATCAAGATGTCATAAACACTTTTCATCCTACCTTCCATTGTCTTGCCAAAAACCACCTTGCAGCATGCCTCCACCGTACCAAAGTAGCAGTAAAAGTGTTATACCTGACCTTAATACAGTTTAAATTTGATCATCGAAATATGAAGTTTGAATCAGTGCAGTATTTTTGATGAAATGGCAACAGTTATTCCACAGAACAGAGTACCTGGACTCTGTTGGCACTAGAACTAGAACTCCAGTCCAACAGAGGAGTTCTTATGTGCCAAAGATGCCCTATCCCAATCCAGGAAAGGGCTGCATGGTGGCATTGTGATTAATCACACCAGTAACTCAGCTGAGCCTGTTCTGATGAGAAATTTGAATCTTGACTGGTCTTCCACATGTTCTGATGTCCTAAAGTCCGTCTGTGATGTGTTAAATTTTACATAAATAATTAATTACCTGACCCAGCCAGACACTAAATGTCCTGAATTATAGCCTACAGGGCAGCATTGGAATTTTTTTTTTTTTTTATTGGTTGCATTTTTTTTTGTTGTTTTGATTTTAATGCTTGAAGAAGCCCCATGGCAAAACAGAACCCAGGGTAATGAGACACACCCAGATGAAAGTAACCACACACACACAGATATAAAAAACTTTATTAGACACAGGCGAGACACACGTGAAGCGGCCAAAGAGATGGTGGCGGGCTGATCTGGAGTACCAGGAATCATGCTGTCAGCATAAAACCAAGGGGTAAGAGTAACAATACCACAAAATACTAGCACAATTTTTTACAATTCCTATGACCACTTTGAAGGGATTTTGGGAAGGTACAGCGACAACTGGAAAAGGATGGGAGAACTGGTGGTAAGTGTGCAAAATGAGGATGTGGACAATTGGTTCACGGTTCACACTGGCATCTCGGCCCAAGGTAACAATTAGTCATTTATGGCTGAACAGGCCACCAACATGACCCAAAGGGATTGTTTGGTTTGTATGGAACCCAGACCACTTCTCAAAGTGGTCCAGAGCCCCCTGGATTCAGACTGTACTGTTGATTTGAACACCAAGTTGAACACCAATTCACAGAACCATAACTGCACTAGATGGGACAGGGTGTATCCTTTGGTTCCAGCTACGAAAATAAAACCTATTTTGATAGACTTGTGGCTCCTGACAATTTCTCTTGTGTTAACATTTCCTCAGGCGGAGCTCATAAATTAGGACAGGTGAATCAATCTGGGTGTGCTGATGTTGTGCACCTGTCAAATTTTTCCCCTCAGAGTCGTGTGGACATCTGGTGGTGTGGTAAGAATCAATTGTATAATAAACTCCCCAAGAATGTTGACAGAATGAATTATGTGTATTATAAAGTATAGAGATTAAGTAATTATACACAAGCAGGATTTGAAGCTATGAAAGAACAGCTTGACGCAGACTCACTGATGAGTCGGACTTGAGTCAAAGAGCAGAGTGTCGGACTTGGAGCAGTATACGCGCATGAATGACGTGATTGTCACCAGAATAAGTATCAAGCCCCGGTCATATGCTCGGGCTGTGGCTGCTGATGACGGTGGTGAGCAGGACGGCAGCTCCGTGGAGCGGCAGGTGGCCGGCTTTCTGCAGTGGAGGGGTCTGCAGCTGGACGGTGACAACATCGAGGCCTGTCATCCACTGCCCAAGAGAAACGCCGGTGACAAACCAGCGATCATCATGAGGTTCGTCAATCAAAAACATAAGACTGCTTTGTTGAAGCATGCAAGGAAGTTTAAAGGATCAAACGTCTTCATTAACAAGCACCTAACAAGATGTAATGCGGAAATTGCCAAGAAAGCACGTCATCTGAGAAAGCAGGGAAAATCCAGAAGACTTGGAATACCAGTTGTAAAGTTTTCATCAGGCTGAACGGGAGTCCAGAGGAAGCAAAAGGGCTATTGATCAGGAATATCATGGACCTGGACCAATATCAGTAATCGCCACTTCTGGGACATCAAAGGTAACAAACTCTCAGAAACAACTATGATGAACAATAACTTAACCAACTGCAAGGCAAACATCTCAGAAGTTAACAGATCTGGATCACTTGATGCTAAGGACATTTGAGCACACTGCTCATAATATACAGGACATAGAATATGATATTGATCCAATCAACAACTTTTTCTCCACCATCAAGGACGACTGCTGTTACTATACTGAGGGTCAATACAACCAGAACATTGAGACAAAACATAAATTGTCAATTATCCACATTAATAGCAGATGTATGTATAGAAACTTTAACAATATCAATATTTACATAATTTCTTGCATCTATTTACTGTAATAGCAGTGTCAGAAACTTGGCTTAGTACAGAAAAGGGAGTTACGGGCTTTAATTTAGAGGGCTATGAACTAAAATACAATAATAGACTCGATAAGGGTGGAGGAAGAGTGACAATGTATATTCATAAGACCCTAAAATTCCAGATGTTAGACAGCTTGACAACAGTGATTCACAATGTACTTGAAAGTATAACTATTGAAATCTGTAAAGAAAACAACAACAAAAAAAAAACATAATGATCAGTTGTTAATACAGAACACCAGGCTCAAACAATGAAAAATTCTCATCTTGGATTGAAAAAATGTTTATAAGTAAAAATAATAAAGTAAACTTCGTCTGTGGAGATTTCAATATTGATTTGTTAAATCCTAATAAGCTAAAAATCAATAGATGAATTCATAAATACCATGTACAGTATTAGTTTATTTCCAAAAATCACTAGACACAGCAGAATTACTGTTTACTTACTGTTTAGAATTACTGAGAATGTGCAACTAATTGATAATATATTCACTAATGATATTGACAAAAAAACAGTTAATGGATCATTAATTGATGATATAAGTGGCCATCTTCCAGTGTTTACAGTATATGATGATAATTACAGAAATTATGAGTTTAACAAGTCAACACAGTACAGAAGGGTTAAAAGTGAGGAATCCAAACATGCATTCAAAAATGATTTATTAGCCCAAAATTGGAATGAAATTTACCAAAAACAATGTGTTAATGAGGCCTCTGAATGCTTCTTAAAAATATTTGAATCATTATATAATAAAAGTTACTCGACGAAAACAAAAGTAACATCAAAAACAACTGGAGCATTCTAAATGCAATTATTAGAAAGGGTACCAGAGAAAATAGTTATCCTAAATGCTTTATTTATGATGAAAAAAAAAAGTTATAAGATGGAGGATGTGGCTGAAAGCTTGAATCAGTATTTTGTAAATGTTGGGCCCGAATTAGCAAAAACACTCTCTGATCCAGGACCATCTAGAAACCAGTACAGTGACTTAATCAGTCGGAATCCCAGCTCAATGTTTCTCAGTCATGTGACAGAAAAGGAAAAATTAGACTTAGTTAAAAAGATGAGTAACAAGCATTCAACTGATGTCAATGACATTGATATGGCTCTATTGAAAAAAGTAATTGATTGTATTTTGAAACCACTTGTATTCATCTGTAACTTCTCTTTTCAATCATGTTCCTTTCCAAACAGTATGAAAATAGCCAAAGTCATACCGCTGTATAAAACGGGGAACAAGCACCACTTCACAAACTATAGACCCATATCTTTGTTACCACGGTTATCAAAAATATTGGAGAAACTTTTTAAACATAGATTGGATGCATTTATTGAAAAGCACAAACTTCTTAGTGACAGTCAATACGGATTTAGAGCAAACAGATCGACATTCGTGGCAATCATAGACTTTATAGAGCAAATCACAAATGCAACTGATCAGAAAAAATATGTTGCTGGAATTTTTATTGATCTAAAAAAGGCTTTTGACACAATTAATCATGATATATTGCTAAATAAATTTGAATAATATGGTATGGGGGGGGGGGGGGGGGTAGTGTTAGACTGGATCAGAAGCTACTTGAGTATGAGGAAGCAGTTTGTGAAGCTGAGAGATGTTTGTTCATTGGACATGGTTGGACATTGCTTGTGGTGTCCCACTGGGGTCAGTGTTGGGCCCCAAGTCATATATCTTGTATATTAATGACATATGTAAAATATTTAAATTCGTTCTATTTGCAGATTATACAAATATTTTCTGTGATGGTGATGACTTAAATAAACTGTTGGAAGATGTAACTAAAGAGATGAACAAGTTGAAAATTTTGTTTCATATTAATAAACTATCATTGAATTTGAGTAAAACAATAATTATGCTGTTTGGTAACTGTAAAAGAAATATGCACATTAATGTAGAGATTGATGGGGTAAAACTTGAAAGAATATATGAATGTAAATTCCTTGGTGTTGTAATCGATAAATTAAGTTGGAAGCCACAAATAAATACATAAGATCTAAACTGTCTAAAAGCATATCAGTGCTAAATAAAGCAAAATTTGTTCTAAATCATAAATCACTTTATATTCTATACTGTTCCCTGTATTTAAATTATTGTGTGGAGGAATGGGGAAACAATTAGAAAACATAATTATATTCACTGTAAATATTTCAAAAGAGGGTGATACCAATCATACATAATTTTTATGGCTCATACACATGCATTATTTTTACAGTCAAATACTGAAACTTCCAGAGCTGGTGGAGCTGCACACACCACAGATCATGTTCAAAGCCACACATAGCATGTTACCAGCAAATATAAAAAATAAAAAAAAGGATTCATTAAAACAGAGGGAGAGTACAATTTGAGAAAAAAAACAGAATTTCTATATATACAAAGCACACACAAATAGAAGATGTTTCAGTATTTCTATTTGTGGAGCAAAACTGTGGAACAGTATAGAAACTGAAATAAAGCAATGTCCAAACATAAAACTGTTTAAAAAAAATATGATTCTGAAACGATATACAAATATATAGGATAGATATTAGATGTATATATGAATGTAGGCATGTATATTTTTCTAATGTAAATATGTACATAGTATTTTTTTATTATAATTTATGCTAAGTATTTATGACAGTACTATATAAAAAATAGATTATATTTTATTGCTGTATAGATTATATCTTAAAACATATATAAATAAAGAAGCTGCTTGCTTCATAGTGTAATTAATATTGATGAGGAATAGGGGGTGAGTTTATATAAGTTTATACTTCTTCTCACTCCTTTTAGAATATGTCTAGTTGAATCATTGTTAATTTATATATAATATGTGTATATATTTTGTTCTGTTTTTGTGTTATAATAATGTCTTTTGTTTTGGGTGTGAACCTTTTTTTCCTTTATTTTCTTTTCAAAAAAAATGTTGTATTCAAAATAAGCTTGTTTCCATGACCTTCCAAAACAGAATTGCTCTTGGCCAAAAAACAGGTCTATGTGGTATTTTTGGAGACATGTTTGAAGTATGATTAACTTTTGGGTTCTTTAAAATTCATTTAGTCAGTGTTACTAACAAAAGAAACAAAATTACTAGCACAGCAAATTCTTTTGGGTGTTGAAATTAAGAAGGTTTTAAGCTCCAAGTAAATCTTTGCTGAATGGCAGTTCAACTTGCATAGATGTTGATTCCACCCAAGTAAGAAGGTTTATTTTTACTCCATTTTACTAGAAGTGTTGTTGTGTGCTGTTTTAACCATTTTGCAGCTACAGCTTGAGAATGGCTTCTTTTAGAGGCCAAGAGGGGAAGATTCTTGTGTCATGAGAGTTCAGCATTAACCAGTATGAAAACGAAGTTTTTAAAGTGATAAGCTTTGCAGATATTGTATTCTTAAACCACAGGATGGTTTTTCAAAGTTTAAACTTTGCAGACATTTTTATGATTGTGTGATTGAACAATAAAGTAGTTTCTCACAGCATACAAGATTAGGTCACATAGAGAGTAGGATGCTTTGCAACAAAATGTGTGCAGGTGAGAGCTGATGCAGACGGGGCGGGAAGGAGCTGATAAGCCACGCACCGGCAGAGTGGGAAAAAAAACAACTGTGGGAAAATACAACTCCAGGGAGAAGATCCAGTCTCTTATTTTGATCCAGCCTTCTAATTTCCATATTGTTTAAAATTCCGGGTGAAAGTGCGAGAAGGTGTTTTTCTTCTGTGTGCCTGCAGAAGAAGCAGCCGATTAGATGTAATTCCTAGGGCCAGCTGAAGACCACAAATGTTTTGTATTAGATATTTTGGTGTCAGGAATAAATCTCTTGGTGGAAAACCTCAAAATCTTTCCAGACCTTGATTTTTGAACACGCACTTAGGCATAATAATTATAATAATAATTATAGCCTACAGCCTCTACTTAATTTGGACAAGATTGCTCTTTTTATGAGTTAGCATAGCAATATCTTTCTGTAGTATTTATAAGTTTAATCAATAAAAAACAAATCCTTTAAATGGATTTAAGGTAAAAAAAATTCCTGGTACTCTTTAGAAATTGAACATTTTTTAAATAAAGGGATGTTGATTCATCCAAAGTAAGAAGATAAAAGATTTAAGCTGACTGGCTTTTATTTTGCTATGTATGATATAAATATACTTCAGTTATTTAAAAGCAAAGTCAGACTTTCTTTGAAATATTTTTTAGAGCATAAAAATCAACTTTTTTCTTTTTACAATCTTAATTCTCAAAAATCCAAGACCGCCATGCTTTACAGTAGGTATAGTGCTCTTTGGATGCAACTCACCAGTCTTTCTCTTCCAAACACGATGAGTAGACTTCCTACTTATGGTTTCATCTGACCATAGGACATTCTCCCAATCCTCTTCTGGATCATCCAAATGCTGTCGAGTAAACTTCAGATGGGCCTGCACATGTACTGGCTTTAGCAGGGGGACACTGCAGGGTTTGAGTCCCTGGTGGTATAGTGTGTTGCTGATGGTAGCCTTTGTTACTTTGGTTCCAGCTCTCTGCAGGTCATTCACTAGGTCCCCCCGTGTGGTTCTGAGATTTTTGCTCACCGTTCTTGTGATCATGTTGACCCCACGGGGTGAGATCTTGCGGGGGGCCCCAGATGGATATTATTAGTGGTCTTGTATAGCTTCCATTTCCTAATAATTGCTCCTACAGTTGATGTCTTCCCACCAAGCTGCTTATCTATAGCAGATTAAATCTTGTCAGCCTGGTGCAGGTCAACAATTTTGTTTCTGGTGTCCTAAGACAGCTCTCCTTGGCCGTAGTGGAGTTTGTAGTGTGATTGTTTGAGCTTGTGGACAGGTGTATTTTATATAGATAAGTTCAAACAGATGTTATGCCGAATGATGTGTTGAGGTTTCAGGGCGTGTGTCGAGTAGTGGAGAAGGAGCATATTGAGGCTTGCTTCATCTAGGGAAGAAGCCAAAAATTATGACGCCCAAAGTTTCGCTGCCTGGCTGTGCTGCGTGACTGATTCATGAAGTGGTTTAGTTGTGCCACCAGTTTGACAACTGCATGAATCCTGCAAGCTCCATACATAATGTGGCTGCTTGATGGAAAGTCACGGTCAGAGAGAGTTTGGACAGAGGTAGAGATAGTTTGGAGAGAGTGTGGAGATTTAGAAGAATTCTTCTTCTTATTATTATTGAATAAATTAAATCACGTGTTTCTTAAGTTCAATTCAATTCAATTTTGTTTATATAGCACAATATCACAGCCATAGGCATCTCATTGGACTGATTATCAATATATTGCAAGAAGCAAAAAAGGTTATTAAACATGTACCTTGCCAGCGTGGCAAACCCCATCACAGCAGGTGAGGCAGAGGAGCAGTAAGTTAAATAATCTCTGATTACTAGCTAGCCTGGCAATAATCCTGTCCAAAGAGGAATGTTTTAAGTCTAACTTTGAATGTAGAAACTGTGTCAGCCTCTCTTACATGAGCTGGGAGTTTATTCCATAAAACAGGAGCTTGGTGGCTAAAGGCTCTACCTCCAACTGTGCTTTTAGAAATTCTAGGAACCACAAGCAGTCCTGCATTTTGTGAGCAAAGTGTTCTGTTTGGTTGGTAAGGCACTATGAGATCTTTAATATAGGATGGGGTGATACCATTCAAGGCCTTATAGGTTAGCAGGAGGATTTTGAACTTGATTCTAGATTGAACTGGGAGCCAGTGAAGTGAAGCTAACACAGGAGTAATGTGTTCTCTTCTGCTGGTTCCTGCTAACAATCTAGCTGCTGCATTTTGAACAAGCTGAAGACTTTTTAAAGAACTTTTAGGACGCGCTGCTAGCAAAGAGTTACAGTAATCCAGCCTAGACGTAACAAATGCATGGATGAGTTTTTCAGCATCGCTTCTAGATAATATGTTTCTGATCTTAGAAATATTGCGTAGGTGAAAAAATGCAGTTTTCCAAGTCTGTGATATGTGAGCCTTAAATGATAAATCCTGGTCAAATAAATCCCCCAGGTTTCTAACTGTGGGATTGGAGGCTATATTTACACCATCCAGGGAGACCATCTGAACAGGTAGGGTATCTCTGAGGTATTATGGGCCTCGTATAATGACCTCAGTTTTTTCTGGGTTTAGAAGGAGGTAATTAACTGCCATCCAAGTCTTGATGTCACTAATGCAGGCACTAAGTTTCTCTAAGCGGTCATTCTGGTCGGGTTTAATGGATAAATACAACTGTGTATCATCTGCATAACAGTGAAAATTAATACGATGTTTCCTGATTATATTACCTAGAGGCAGCATGTAAAGCATAAACAGGATGGGTCCTAGAACTGAGCCCTGAGGGACTCCGTAGCAAACTCGACTATAATGGGAGGAATGTCCATTTACATGAACAAACTGGTACCTATCAGATAAATAGGATTTAAACCATTGAAGGGCAGATCCTCTGATCCCTATGTCATGCTCTAGTCTCTGGAGTAAGATGCTGTGGTCTATAGTGTCAATAAGATCTAACAGGACCAGAATAGAGATTAGTCCTTTTTCTGTGGCCAGTAACAAGTCATTAGTGACTCTAACTAGTGCTGTTTCAGTGCTATGGTGAGGTCTGAACCCTGACTGGAAATCTTCAAAGAGGCTATTGTCCTGTAGGTGGCAGTATAGCTGTTTAACTACAACTCTTTCTAATATCTTTGAGATAAAGGGGAGATTTGATATTGGTCTATAGTTGGCCAGAATACCAGGATCTAAACTGTGCTTTTTCAGAAGAGGTTTAAAAACTGCATATTTAAAAGACTGTGGTACATAACCTGTTTCTATGGAAGTATTTATAATAGTTAAAATGGATTCATTAATTAAGGGGAAGGTTTCTTTTCTTCTTAAAGCTTAGTGGGGATTGGGTCTAAAAGACAAGTTGAGCTTTTGGAGGATGTAATAACTGATGTTAATTCTGCTTGATCTACAGCAGTGAAGCAGTCTATTGTTACAGAGGTTTCTATAGATGCCTTTGTTTCTACTGTTTTATCCTGCTCTGGGCTGATAGTAGGGATAACTTTGTTCAGCTTATGTCTAAAACTTAGGATTTTACAATCGAAGAATAAAAGAAATTCCTCAGAGATGAGAGTAGCAGGAATATGTGGTTCCACTGAGCTGTGACTGCTGGTCAGTCTGGCTATAGTACTAAAAAGAAATCTTGGATTATTTCCATTCTGTGCTATTAAAGCTGAATAGTATTGGGTTCTGGCTTTACACAGAGATTTTTTAAATTTTAAAAGGCTATATTTCCAGCTATTCAGGGACTGCTCTGAGCCGATCGGTGCCATTCTCTTTCTAACTTACGGGTTACTTGTTTAAGGGAACGTGTTTCAGCGTTAAACCACGGTGATACTCGGTTTTGTCTAAATAGTTTTGGTTTCAAAGGAGCAACAACATCAAGTGTTCTCCTGAGGGCCTCCATGGAGTCATCAACAAACTGATCATTTTTTCTGGGACTGAAACTATGGGAGCTGCTCTCAGAGTGTTTGCTCAGCATGTTACTAAATATTGGTTGGACTGTAAGTTTAAATTCAGATACAGAACGGTCAGTCAATGTTCTTCTGAGCTGTTCTTTATTTATTGGAGCGGTGGAATTCTCTAGAACAAACTGAAAGGTGATTAGAAAGTGATCTGAGAGTATAGGGTTATGAGGGAGCACACTCAGCGGATCTCTATACCATGAGTTAAAACAAGGTCCAGGATGTGCTTGTGACAGTGAGTGGGTTCCTTAACATTTAGTGTGAAACCAACATTATCTAATAAAGCTGAGAAAGCATTTCCTAGACAGTCACTAGAGTCATCGACATGAATATTAAAATCCCCTACTATTATTATTTTATCAGAATCTAAAACGATAGTTGATAGAAAGTCCAAAAACTCAGTTAAAAATTCAGAGTACGGGCCAGGAGGACGAGAAATAATTATGAATGAAACAGATTTTGGAGTTTTCCTGTTTGAGTGATTTATAGACAATATGATGTTTTCAAAGAAACTATAAATGTGTTTGGCTTTAGTGTTAGGAAGTAAGCTAGACTGTGATATTACTGCTAACCCACCTCCTTTCCCAGAAATCCTGGATTTCTGATAGTTATTATAATTAGGGGGGGTTGCTTCATTCAACCTAACATAGTCATCCTGTTGGAGCCAGGTTTCTGTTAGGGCTAGCAGGCTAAGTTTGTTATCATTCATTAACTCAGTGACTAAAAGGGACTTAGAGGAAATAGATCTAATGTTTAGTAACCCACATTTAATGACATCATGATTTTGCTTGTTATTATTGAGAGTACTAGTAGCTTTTACTTTTAGATTTTTGTGTTTTACTCGCCTTTCAGTACATAAGCTAAAGTTAGCAGCTGCTGGACTAATTCTGTGTTTTGCTGGGGTTTGCACTGACGCTAAAGGGAACTCAGAGGAGAGTTTTAAACTGCTGCTCTGTGTCCAGAACCTGTCCCTGGGTTGTCAGGTTGAACGGTTAATGCTCGCAGAAATGTCCTTAGAGAGAAGAGCGGTGCCGTCAAAAGTGGGATGGATGCCGTCTCTCCACATGAGACCGGGCTTTCCCCAAAACGCGCTCCAATTGTCAACAAAGCCAACGCCGTTTTGTGGGCACCATTTGGCTAACCAGCGGTTAAATGATGAAAAGCGGCTGTACATTTCATCACTGACTAGGTTTGGGAGGGGACCAGAGAAAATGACAGTGTCCGACATCGACTTAGCAAGTTTACACACAGATTCTACGTTTAATTTAAGAACTTCTGATTGTCTCCGTCGGGCGTCATTACCGCCTGTGTGAATCACAACTCGACAAAACCTGGACTTACTCTGAGCTAACATTTTAAGGTTTCCTTCTATGTCACCAACTCTGGCTCCCGGATAACACCTGACTGTGGCTGTCGGGAGCTTCACGTGTCTAACTTCAGAGGAGCCGATAACTAGAGTTGATGGTTCATCTGTCGTGTTGCCGAGGGGAGAAAACTTATTATGTAGCGGGAGCTTCGGTAGCTCTAAGTGTTTACGTTTAGCACTATGCTTCCTTCCCACCGGTACAAACCCATCCTGAGTTTTCCTCGGCTGCTGCCCCGGAGGGGCTTGAGTGCTCGGAAGTTTCGTTCCGATATTGCGAGCTGCACTGCGGGTAATAATCTGGCTGACAGGCTTAGCATCTGATGTGCGTAGCCGCGGTTCTAACTGCTCTAACCTGGCCTCCAAGTCTAAAATAAGGCTACACTTAACACATCTGCCACTATCTTTACTAAAGCAGGCAGGATTTTCACTGAACATATGGAACATGCAGCAGGAAAGAGGAGTGAACGCAGACGAGGTGGTCGCCATGCTAGCACTTAGCAAAGGCTAGCGGTGTTTGGCTAAGGGGAAGTAACTGTCGCAAACTGCTTAGACAGCAGTGGTTACTCACTAGAATGCTAAAGAAGACACTTGTAATGTTGGAATACCAAAACAAGATAACGATAAGTTATATATCAACAAAATTGACTCTCAATGACAAGAGCAGCAAAGCCAGAGACCAAACACTGGTTACGCTCACCCGGAAATGACGTGACGTGACTCGAGAACTTGAGAAAGTTCACACAGGCCTGATCCCAGTGTTATTTAAGCAGGATCATTGTCTAAACCCGAAACACCCTCACATGAGCCTTCATGTGACTTACCGCCTGGTAAATGAACTCAGCGGCTCACACGGCTCGTTAATCCCACATCAGCAGGGATGAGAGCTGAAACTCTGTGCCAAGTCGGTTCTGTTGCTCTGTTTCAGACGTGTCAATCACTTGTCTTTTTCTTCAGTTTTTCTGTACAATTCTAGCCAATCATTTTACCTTTCAAGTGGTTGTGGGCGGGGTCTTATGAATGTCTGTGGTCTGAGGGTGTGTGGAGCTTCAGTCCAAAAGGGAGAAGCAAAGAGCGGTGAAACATGTGTTTACTTCAGCTTGTATCACTGCTTTAAGTGGGCCGGTACTCTCTGGTACTCAGTACCGGGACGTCTAAAAATAGCTCTTTACAGTACTGCCACTTACTTCTCCACGCCAGAAGTACTGCCGGTACTCAGTACTGACACCACAGATGTGACGTTCATGTTTCCTTCCTCCTCTGAGTTTTACACATAAAAGCTCAAACAAGTTCTTCCTTTAACTTCAGATGCAAATATCACAGAGTTGTGAACACCGATTCACGGAGAACCTCCATGAAAAAAAGAGAAGAGAGAGAGTCGCTGCGCGCGCACCGAGGGTGCTGAGGGGAGGGGGCGTAGCCTGAGCGAGCAGGGGGGCAGGGGGTGCAGTTGTAGTCAAAAGTTTAAATTTTTCTGTTTCTAAAAATGTTCTTTTATTAAAATGTTTGACCAGAAGCTTTTGTTTGGAGCTTCATAGAAGCTGATTTGTTTCTGATTGTGGATCAATAATGAGTTTGTTTGTAACATTTTGTCATTTAGGTTTATTTTTTAATGAGATGATCTTATAATAGTAAAATAAACCTGTTTTAAAAACTCCTGACATGACACTAAATTAAGAAGCCTTTTGTGTTTTATCAATTCTCCAAAATGCACACATGTCAGAATACTGAGTAAAATGATGATCAAATCTATTGTCAGAACTGTTTATTATTAAAATAAGCTTAAAGCTCATGTTCTTATCTTCCGCTGCACAGCAGTACCTATAGTTTCTGTTCAGAAGCAAAGTTCTTCAATGAGAGAATTGCAGAACAATAAGTGGAAGTAAATGTAGTGCTTTAGGAGGATCTTTATCGACACTGAATTTTATTTTGAAAGGAACTTGAATGAGCTGCTGTCAGATTAAAATACATCAAAATTATTATATAGCCTATAGAAAATATAACACTGTTATAGTTTAATTATTGTTCATATTTCAAAGGTGCATGTTAGAAATAAATGGCCTAATGGCCCCAAAAGAAGTCTATATATAAAAAAAGTGTATTTTTATAAAAAAAATGCAATGAGATTTTTCGGCTCAGGCTCGATTTTGTCAGTAAGAAACCGGACCAAATAGTTCTGTTAGAGGTTGCAGAGCCCTGGTTTATCTGTTCCATTAATAACATCATTCAAAGCGCACATACACACTCTTTAATGCTGTGTATGCTGGCAGAGGAATATTTATAATGAATCCATATCAGACTTGAACATCTCGTCCACACATGTCAAATGAAGCTAGAATTGAGATTGTACAAATGATTCAGCACAAATTGTATTCAGACTGACTAAATTGTTTGGTTCAGTCTGAATACACAAATTTGTTTCAGAAAGATTGAGTTTGGTCTGTTATCAGACTGGCGTCTACGGGAGATTTCTGTTTCGGACCAAAGCTTGTAAACAAAACCATGTGACTAAAGATCTCTTCAGTCATTGGCCAGTTAGTAAGAGGCGGGACAAAACAAAAAAAGAAAGTTGGAGGTGCAGTGCTTTAAAGTCCTCATCAGGATGGTTTTAACTTCCTAAAACTTTATATTTTGATTACCAGTCTTGAACGAGAGGAACAACAATTTTTACGTGTTATTTTGGTGTGGCGGAGAAATGCGGTTACTGGCAAGAACCATGCCGTGTGTGCTTTAACTCAGAAGATGTTAGCAGCTGCAGTAGTGAGGAGACGTTGGTTATGAATGTAGCATGATAAGTGTTTATGATAAATAGATTGTCATGAAAACAGTGAGAAACAATGTGTATCAGGTTAATAGTTGTTTTAACCAGCCTGCATTCACTCGACCGCATTTCAATGAGTCGCTGCATCTCATCGTAGAACTACAAGCTACAAGCTAGCTTTCAGGATGAGGTCACAGCAGCACGTACGGCGTAACGATGTGACGCAACGTTGTTATTGTAAACCCATTTAAAATAATGTTATGAACACAGTTGATATATGACTACATTTATTATAGACTTGACCTGAGCTTCCTCTTTCTTATATCATATTATGACACATAGAAAAATATGACGTTTTTATTGATCAAATTTTACATTCAAAATTCTCTGTATTTTATGTTTCCACTTCCATGAAAGAAAGAACCGCCACTTCCTGTTGGCCACTTAAAGCACTGGCTTGTATAACAACAGAGATGCAGAGCTGCAGTTACTGTCAGAAAGAATGAAATCAAACATCTTCTGCACATTCATGTGCTCTCCTTCACCCTGGTACACTGCTTTGTCACATTTAAATGCTTCTGGAAAAACTGGGTTTTTATTTTTGATTTTATTTTTCATCTTTGAAGCAGCTGTTCTTACCTTTAGAGACCAGAACAGTTTCAGTCAAACATCAGTAGCCATTTATATAACATCTTTTCATTATTGGTTTCTAATAACTGCTCATTAATACAAGAAAAATATTTTATAACAACCAAATGACTTTAGAGATAGGGTCACCCCCCCCCCCCCCCCCCCCACACAAACCCCACCTTTAAAGAACCGGTTCAGCACCAGCACCAAAAAAATCTAAAACTGTCCCTACTCTCATCTCACTTTAAATTGTCATTTTCATAATTTCTTATTTTTCCTTTGAGAATGAGCAATAAAGAGGTTTTTTTTTATATCGATACATAAACATTCATGAAGGAAGAATTTTTGTAAATGTCTTTATTTTGCTGAAATGTTTATTCCTGGGCTTCTTTTCAAATTCCCTCTTCTAATTCAACTGATACTTTATGTGCACTAGGTGTCCTCCTATAGCAAATGAAGCTTCATGAAGCATTGCACTGGAGTGAACCAGTTGGATAAAAGGCTTCATGAAGCTTTATCTGCCCATCACAAGTTACGCCCCTGTCTAGGGGAGGGTGGAGCAAAACATAAAAAGGTATACTAATAAAAAAAATAATAATAATAAAAGCATCAAAAGACTTGTCTCCATAAAACAATTTACAATAAAATAAACAAAAAACAATAATTAAAAGGCTTCAGGGTGAACAAAAGCCAAAATAACAAAACCCTCCTGTTTAAACACTGAAATCCTACATGCAAATGAAAGAAAAGGGAAAACAATGACTAAAACTCTAACGTCAGTAGTCTAACATAAACAGGAGAAAACATGTACTCAAGAAAACAGCAGTTCACCCCTACAGCGTCACTTTAAAGAAACTAAAAACAGAGTGGACCTGAACATAAGACAACAACACAAACTACATAAAGTGGAGCAGCGCGCCAAGCTGATGGAGGCTCCCATCTCGCCGGCCACAGGTCCTCACAGTGCTTTCAAGGCTGTCTCCATCAGCTTTGGTCCAATGGAGGCCACAGCCTTCTACACCACACCTGAAGGACATTAAGAAACACAAAGATCCACACAAATACAGAGGTCCCACTCTAAAAGAAATAAAATACAGAATACAAAGAAAAAACTAAACCAAATATGGCCGTAACACAAGTGCCATTAATACAGGAAACGAGTGGAGGACAAAGGATCCTCTTACACAAGAAATTACAGGTCTTTAAGAGACAGAAATCTTGCTTGTTTTTAGGTGATCAAATAATTATTTTCCACCATAATTCAAGAAATACTTATTTAAAAATAAGACAAAGTGATTTTGTCTCTCATAGTGGAGGTATACCCATGATGAAAACTACATTTAAGTGGGAAAACGTGCACAACTGATGGCTGACTAAATAGTTTTTCGCCCCACTGTATGAAACCACACGTCAAACTGACTCCCTGCATGTCAGTTTGACCGCTATGGTCATAGTACTACTCAAATCTCTTCTGTGTTTCAACATTTTTGATGAAACAACATAAAAAGAAAATACACATATTTAGAAAAAAAATCAGGGGCCCATTGGTCCATAGGTGTATTTTTGACCAAGTTATGACTTTGCAATTTTTGAAACCAGTCGAAATGACTGCCTTGGAAGTTCTAGTGTTAAACTGGCATGGATCCACTGCTCTAGAGTCCAGCGGCGGCGTGCTTTACACCGCTGCATCCCACGCTTTACATTCCACTTGGTGATGTGTGTCTTGGCTGCAGCTGCTCGACATGGAAACCCATTCATGAATCTCTCTGTACTCGGGCTAATCTGAAGGTCATGTGAAGGTTGGAGCTCTGTAGGAACTGACTGTGCAGAAAGTCAGTGACCTCTTTGCACTGTGAGCTTCAGCATCTACTGACCCCACTCTGTCAGTTTACGTGGTCTATCACTTCGCGGCTGAGTTGCTGTTGTTCCCAAACTCCTAGATTTTGTTCTGATAGAGCTGAGAGCTGACTGTGGAATATTTAAGAGGGAGGAAACTGGGTTTGTTGCACAGGTATCCTCCTATAACAGTTCTACACTGGAATTCCCAGAGCTCCTGAGAGCGAAACATTCTTTCACAAATGTTTGTGAAAACAGTCTGCATGTCTGAGGGCTTGATTTATACACCTGTGACCAGGACAAGAGATCAGGACACCTGATTCAGATCATTTGGATGGGGGAGCCAATACTTTTGGTAATGTTGTGTACTTCACAATACATTTACCACACACGCAACAATGGTACGTTCCATTATCATTGAGCCTTGAGGGAAATGCAAGACATGCCTGCGCTCCCCTTAAGATGATGCCACTCCTTTCTACAACCCTTCATGAGCCGGGACAACCCAAAAACCTGAAGTACCCTTACAGGACAACCCTGTCACGTGCATGTGACAGGGTTGTCCTGTAAGGGTACTTTCATTGTTTGCATGGCATCTACTGAAAATCGATTTAGTCATTGTTGGCACATCCGTTAGTATATTTAGCATTTCTGTGTTTAACATAAACTACAAAAAAAGGTTGCTGTGTTTGTGTGCCTTTTTTAGGCTTTTGCAATAATAGAAGCAACAAAGTTAGTTTACTCCTTACTCTTTAGTATTTCCATTTTCCTTCTCCAGCTAATGCTCAGGACTGCAGATCACAATAACATTTGGAGCAGAACCTGGCTGTGGGTGCAGAGCTGCTACAGTCCAACCCCTTCTATGTTGTCACATTACTAACATCAGAACTAGAGCACTTCTGTTTGGGTGAAACCAGAGCTCCAGGTGTCCTGGTACACTCAGTGAAAACGTAGCCGCCGCTCTAGAAGAAACTCTTTCTCCTCCTCCTTAGAGATCTGGTTTCCCTTTGCACTGTGGGAAAGATCACACACTGTCAGAGGTCCAACAGTACCAAGAGAACAAAAGCACAAGGTGATGGGATTCCATATAAGTGCTGCAATCAGTAAAGTGATAGCTGAAGATGATGCTAGCAAATAGTCCGAACTGAAGTAAAGGGTAAATAGATGTTCTGACATCATCTGTGAGACATTTTGTCTGATTTCCTTTATTGTTACTTCTTCTCTTTGGATTCAAGAGGGTCAAACAACAAAGCTGTCAAGCACAAAGTCAGCAAGATCAAAAACTTGATGGTGAACCAAAACAAACCTTTCATTTTCTTGGCTTGTTACTCCTGACCTTTCTCCTCTGAGGACGTGGTCTGGTAGCATGGAGCAGTTCCTGTCTATGTAGATGAAGTCTTCTCTTCTGCCATCTTCACACTCTGACTGAGCACGAGTGAGAAAGCAGAACTTGTCTGCTGCATTTTTGATTCATAAATATCTTGGGGCCTTTTTAATGATTCTGTTTTCATTTTGGGCCAAGAGTGTTAAAATCCGGGTGTTACTGAAGACGTATTTAAGAGTTTTCATTTGCTCGCTGCAGTGACGTCTTTGTCGTTTTTCTGTTGCTGACGTCCTCAGAGTTTGAAATGTGCAGTGCCATTCATCTGAACAGATTCCTGTTTTAATGTCAGGTAAAAGTGTGAGTGAAGCTTACCAGATCTCCTTAAGCCTTGTGTTATCAGCAAGAGCCTCGGCGAGCCGCCGCATCCCCACCACCGTCAGCAGGTTGTTGATCAACCTGCAGAGAACCGTCACAGATGACTTTCTTTCTGATGCCACAGCTCCAACCTGTGAGATTCTGGATGCCGGCGCTCCTCACCAGAGGTGACTCAGACCAGTGTTTGCTCGGACCAGCTCAGCTAAGGTTGGAGCGGCATCATCCCCCAACTTGTTCTCCACCAACCTGCAGCAGAACAGGTGGTGAACGTGAAGGCCAACACTGGTCCACATTCCTTACAACCCCTACTGTTTCACGCAGAGAAAGAATTTCATTCTATTCTTAATGCATTCATGTTCAGATTACCAGAATATTCTGAGGACCATGTTCTCCTTCAGTGCCTCTGCCAGGCTCCGCCCTCCTCTGGATGTGATGCCATTGGCTGCCAGACTGAGGTTGGTGAGTGTCGGGTGGTTCCTTAAGGCTTTGGCGAAAGCCTCTGCGCCCTCATCCCCAATGCTATTCCCCCACATCCTAAAACAAACACAGCAATGATCTCACAAATCTAAAGGTGGAGCAAGTTAACAGGGAGCCGACTTCACCCCCAGGTTCACCTACCCCACATCAAATATGGACCTGCTCTTCTGAATGGCAACGGCCAGATGTCTTCCACCTACGCCTGTGATCTTGTTTTTACCGATCCTAAGGAATGGTGACAGTCTTCTCCATGAACTCAAAATAACATCCATATTATTGCCCATATTTTACTGAAAAAAACATAACTCTGAAGAATATAAAATACCTTCCCAAACACTTGATATTAAGTAGAAGGACTCACTTGAACATCTTACTAAATTGTTTAAGGAAAATATGAGTTAAAGCTATGTGTGCTGTTGTCAACGGATTAGGACTTAAACAAAAACAAAAAAAGAAGTCAATGGGCCTTCTATCAGGTAAAAAAGTGATTCAACCACATTTAAAGACAAATCTGTTTGGTAAAATGTGGTTGGTTCATATTTTCCATGACTGGAACTTACTTGAGCACAGCCAGCTTGGGGCATTCCTCAATTATGTGGGCAACCAGTTTGGCTCCCACATCTGTTATGTTGTTGTTGTAAAGCCTGAACACAGAAACACTCAAATCAGTCAGTTCCTGTCCAGCAGGCAGGTGGGGGCGCGAACACGGGCCAGAAACTCACGTTCATACGTCAGCTGAGCTGCTGCTGCTGTTCACGCTCCAGACACAGACACACACAGATCAGCTAAAGTTTTTCAAACAACAGTCTATGAAGTTTGTCCTGCATTTCTGGCCCCTCCCTTGGGGGATGCACAGAGTCATGCTAGGGAACCATGGGGTGTTTTACCCCCAAATCCTACCAAT
>BSAI01000185.1:966525-979004 GCA_036245035.1 Adrianichthys oophorus | reverse complement strand
GCTAAAGCTACGCCGGCTTCAGCGGTGCAATCGCTACACCAACGCCCGCGTGTTTGACTTTTTTCCCATTTGTCAAAATTCGCGCCGCTCCAGGTACGATCCAGCAAAGTTCGGGCGGTGTGACCAGACCCTTGGTATCAGAGGCTGTCCTGGCTAGTTTGGCTGCCTGGGCCCTGAAAGGCAGAAGAGCACGGGTGAAATCCACCAACAAGCGAGCCTTAAGGCAAACGTTTTTTAGCCATGTGGTGGACAGTCCTCGGGATTTTACTGGTTAAACACTAAATTTAGTCGTGTTTGACGCCTAGCAAGTGTTAATTTTGGACATCTGCATACCTTCCTCTTTGGAGCGTTTTCTTTTTAAACTGAACACCTTCTGTCCATTATCAACAACCTTGAGTTGACCTCTCTGTCTATCAAACACCCAAAGTCATGATGAATGAGATGATGTAAATTGTGAATCTTTTGGTTTTAAATGCAAAGCGCTTCCGGTTGAGCAGGATATGAGAAGCGCTGAAACAAACTCAAACAGACTCACTTTGATGAAGATTTGTTTCATTTTTTTGTATTTCTTTTCTGTTTTTCACAGGAAAATCATAGTCCTGTAAATCAAAAAAGGTATATTCATTTTATGAATATAAACTCTTTATTTATTAGAAAGCATAGGTTTGTTGGTTGTGCCATCTGGAATCATAAGCAGCTGCGCCTCCACCTGCTTTTCCTGTCAGTCAGACTCCATGTTCAAATCCTCTGCAGTTATGTTTCTGTTACATTTAAGTGGGACATTTCTAAATGCTAGTTTGATGCTGGCTATTCTTCTGTTGAAAGCAGAGAGAAAGGACATTCAGAAACAAAACTGATTGAAGCGCCTTGGAGAACAGGAACCCAAGAAGAAAGTGCTGCAAAGCCCAGGCACTCTGCTCCTAAAAAGAAGGCTTCATTACTGCACGCGAGGTTGCCGGGACAGTTGTTTCTTGGAACTGAAGGTAGAACCTTCCATCCATCTTTCTATCCATCCGTCCGTCCATCCATCTTCGTTCTGATTCACAGCAGGTGGCAATCCTTGCTGCGTTAGGGCAAACGAGGGGCGTGGCACACCCAACATGTTTGTCATATTCTGGTCATTATATATATATATATATATATATATATATATATATATATATATATATTATAACTATTTTCTAAAATAGTTATAAATGAAAAAAGGAATTCATGATGATTTGACTGCTTATATTCATTAAGAAAAAAGGAGAATGTGAAGTAAATGAAATTATAAAGGTATAAATTGCATTTTGAAACTAATCTATTATTATATTTACAGCTTTTAAACTTTGTGCCGTGGCAAAAGCCAATGAACATTCTGGAGAAGAATCTGACTGACATTTTGGGGTGGATCCTAAACGCATCAGAGAACGGCGCAAGCAGATCGGTGATATGGAAAAGACGGCAGCAGAAAGAGGGTCAACAGCTAGCAAACGATTTTCTGGAGGAGGTACAAATAAACTAGAGAAGAATTAGCAGAACTTGTGTTAACGTGGATAATTGAGCAAAGAAGGAAAGGAGCGCGTCTCCAGGAAAATGATTCACACTACGGTGAAGAGGATTGTTCACACGGAGATCGACAATGCTTCAAAAAGAAAAGAAAGGTTTGCAGCCAGCGCAGGTTGGCTTGACAAATTTATGAAACACCATCAGCTATCTCCCCGTTGGAAGACAACGCTGGGGCAGAAGGATCCAGAACAAGTGATTGACAAGCCAGTCCCTTATGTCATATGTGTTGCCAGAAAGTGAACTGAAGACGGAATTAAGACCGCCGCAATCATTGCAATGGAAGAGACTTCTGCTTGGTTGACATGCCTGGACCCACAACAGTCGAGCCCATCGGCAGCAGGAGTGTTACCATCAAAACATCCGGTCACGGAATTTACATTTCATCATGACGTTGGCAGCGAAAGCAGACGACACAAAATTGAAACTGATTATTGTAATTCCAGGTGCAAAGCGAGAGGTGGCAAGACTGTGGTAGCGACCTCAATAAATGAATAGATGAATCAGGAATTAACAATCATGTGGTGCCAGAAAGTTTGCTGTGTTTTTTGTTTTGCGGAAGAGGCTTCTTGTCTGGGATGCTTACCGCTGTCACATCAGTAAGGAAATGAAAGGAGAAGTGAAGAAATATAACATGTTATCCCCGGTGGTTGCACCAAATACATCCAACCTGCTGATGCTCTTTGGAACAATCCCTTTAAAGAGAAGCTTCGAGAGTCGGATGACAAATGGATGCTCGGGGACGAAAATAAGGAGTGGATATCTGGCGGAAATTTGAAAGCGCCTGCGCTGCGTTTGTTAGTAATGTGGACAATATCAGCTTGGCAAGAAATCACCACGGGAATCATAAGAAAATCCTTCAAGGATTGTGGAATCATTAATGCATGCGCTGGATCTGAGGATGATCTTATCCTCTGCTTTAAAGAGGGCCAGCCACGCACGATGGGGGTGCAAAACTGCAAGACAACCAGTGGGAGCGTCTGTGTTGCCACTACGAGAAGAGGAAGATAAAGAAGAACTGGCAAATAAGGAAGCAATCATTTCTAACGATCAATCAATTTCAATCAGTTTATTGTTTATATAGCACTTATAAAAGCCGAATCAGCCAAAGTGCTTATAATTTATTACTTATAAATGTCCTTTTGTATCATATCTGATAGATCAGGTCACACAGCACAAATATCTCTTTTTTCCTGAGCTAACAAAAACATTCTAAGACAAAAATAATTGCTCTTGAGACTCATGCATCAAATATGATACGTTCAGCTTTAAAGGGTTAAGGTATTACCTTACTGTTCTCATAAATATTAACAAACCGAGTAGAATAACAGAAGTTTCTCCTTGATAGACTATATTATTGTTAATTTAACAGATATAAAAATAAATAGCGGTTTATTGCTGACAGACAGAAGTGATCATCTGTAACATGCCTTTTACAACAGGGATATTTCCAGACAGAATGAAACTTGCTAAAGTGATTCCACTTTATAAAGATGATGACAAAAAGGTGGTGAGCATTTATAGACCAGTATCATTGCTTCCTCAACTTTCTAAAATATTATAAAAACTGTTTCTTAAAAAACATCATATATTAAAGGATCAGCAGTATGGCTTTCAGGATAATAGGTAACATCTTCAGCAGTGATGGATTCACAGAAAGTTTTGCAACAGCTATTGATAATAAAGAGAATGCCATAGGAGTTCTTACTGACTTAAGCAAAGCGTTTAATACAATTAATCCTTCACTACTTTAAAAAACAGTGAGCATGACGGTATTAGAGGGGTGGTTAAGCTATTTTATAAATAGACTTCAATATGTTGAAATTTATGGTGAATATCAGAACAAAAGATAATAACATGTGGAATTCCCCAGGGCTCTGTTTTAGGACCACATTTATTTAAATGATATTACCAAGGTATCAAAAAAATTAGAGCTTGTAGTTTTTGCAGATCCAAAAAAATGTTTCAGAGGTTAATTTGTCATGGCATGTTGGAAAGAAAAAATCCAACAGAGAATGGCAGATTTTCAGGATTTCCTTCAGATTTTCTGTTTCTTTTAGCTTCAACCCCCCACCCCCACCCAACAGATGACACCCTGCCAACATCTGGGAGTCATTTTCTACCTTTAAATAATAGCTGAGAGGAACATGAATGAGCCTGTGTGTGAGCCTGAGGGGCAGCAGGGATGATGAGATGACGTAGGGGTGTGGTTATGTACCTGTCCGCAGGCAGAGCTGGTCAAAGTCAGAGCAGCAGCCGTGGTACGTCTTACACAGGTTGTCACAGCGACAGCTGGGAGGCTCCACCTCCACCAGCTCGAAACACCGGCTCCTGCAGGAGCCGGACATTGGGGCGTAGGGGGGGCTGGAGCGAGCTGAGGACAAAACATGCCAAAGCACTCAGAAAAAAGCTGAAGCTGACTGTGAAGCAGTAAAGTCCTGTCCAGCTTCACACGAACAACAAAGTGACTGTGTGATCGCAAACCTGCTGCTGTTCTGAAAAAGAGACTTCATTGGGGTGTAGCAGAAGTGTAAAACACATTACAGGGGAGGGGCTTCATGACCAAATGCAGAAACAACCCTTAAAAGGAGGACCATTTTAGTCAACACAATTTCCTGAAAATCAAGAGAAACCTCATCAGGGTCAGATCATGATCACACTAACACAGCTTTGCATCACATGTATGCAGATGACACTCAGCTTAATGGAGCTCTGACTCTGACCATCAGACTCTCTGCTGCTGCTTCCAGCTACTCCTGGAAACAGACAAACGTTCTTTGACTCAACAACAAAAAGACTAAAGTCTGAGATTTTAGAGACAAGAAGGATAGAGTGAAGGTAACTGCAGAGCTGGTTTCTACAGGACAAAGAAGCAAAAGTTAGAAATCCTGCAGTCAAAATAGACTCAGGCCAAGTGTTTCCAACGTAATCAGATAGGATTAAACCTATAGGATTGGGTTTAGTGATCCAATCCTGTCTTTAATTTGTATTAAATGCCCTATGTGAGGTATTTCAAAACTTTGGATTGGATCCTGTATTCGTTTGATTCTGAAAATGAGGATTATTTTGATCCCAGTGAGCAGGATCTGAGGCTGGTCCTGTGTCGGTTTAAAATGTGTTTGTTCTGCTCAAAACAAGGGAAAGTATGTGAATTTAGGAAACACTTACAAAAACTTTATCTATTATCAATTTTAAAATGATACATATTGAAAAAAAAAAAACTGAAAAAACATCTAATTGGGTTTTTCCTTTTCAATTACATCTTGTATGTACAGTGGGTACAGAAAGTATTCAGACCCCCTTAAATGTTTCACTCTTTGTTATATTGCAGCCATTTGCTAAAATCATTTCAGTTCATTTTTTTCTCATTAATGTACACACAGCACCCCATATTGACAAAAAAACACAGAATTATTGGCAGATTTATTAAAAAAGAAAAACTGAAATCTCACATGGTTTGGGATCTGGGAGAAAGTTGTAGAAAGTCAACCATCACTGCAGCCCTCCACCAGTCGGGGCTTTATGGCAGAGTGGCCCGATGGAAGCCTCTCCTCAGTACAAGACACATGAAAGCCTGAATGGAGTTTGATAAAAAACACCTGAAGGACTCCAAGATGGTGATAAATAAGATTCTCTGGTCTGATGAGACCAAGATAGAACTTTTTGGGCTTAATTCTAAGCGGTATGTGTGGAGAAAAGCAGGCACAGCTCATCACCTGTCCAATACAGTCCCAACAGTGAAGCATGGTGGTGGCAGCATCATGCTGTGGGGGTGTTTTTCAGCTGCAGGGACAGGATGACTGGTTGCAATGGAGGGAAAGATGAATGCGGCCAAGTACAGGGATATCCTGGACCAGAACCTTCTCCAGAGTGTTCAGGACCTCAGACTGGACCGAAGGTTCACCTTCCAGCAAGACAATGACCCTAAATGACCCTAAACACACAGCTAAAATAACCAAGGAGTGGCTTCACAACAACTCTGTGACTGTTCTTGAATGGGCCAGCCAGAGTCCTGACTTAAACCCAATTGATCATCTCTGGAGAGACCTGAAAATGGCTGTTCACCAACGTTTACCATCCAACCTGACAGAACTGGAGAGGATCTGCAAGGAGGAATGGCAGAGGATCCCCAAATCCAGGATGAAAAACTTGTTGCATCTTTCCCAAAAAGACTCATGACTGGATTAGATCAAAAGGTGCTGCTACTAAATACTGAGCAAAGGGTCTGAATACTTAGGACCATGGGATATTTCTGTTTTTCTTTTTGAATAAATCTGCAAAAATTCTGTGTTTTTTGTGTGAATATGAGGTGCTGTGTGTACATTAATGAGGAAAAAAATGAACTGAAATGATTTTAACAAATGGCTGCAGTATAACAGAGTGAACAATTTAAGGGGGTCTGAATACTTTCTGTACCCACTGTACATATAGTTCTGCCAAATTAACATGAAAAATGCCCAAAGAAGATATTTTTAATCAAAAAGATGCAGTGCTAATCTTTTGTACTTCATTTGTTGAATGAAATTTGTTCAATGAAACTTTAATTTATGAAAGAAAAATGCAGCACCTTTATCATTTCACAGCTGATGTCAAAAGTGTTGGGTTTTTTTTACTTCTTGCTTGATAATGGTTCATTTTCCTTAATAAGAAAAGTCTGTTTGAATTTTTAAAATGTCACTAGATGTGAAGTGAATAGATTTTTATTAATATACAACGATGAACATTTTTGAATCCTGTTAACAGAGAAGCAGCTTCACTGAGGAGGACAGTCAAAACACAAACGGTAACAAAGAATCCTGTTTTAAAACAAAACCACTCTCATCTTTTCTGAGGATTTGGGGATCATTTCACAGGTTTTTTTTGCAGACAGTTCAGCATTAAAAATGATTAGACAAAAAAGTTACAATTCTCACTACTGACTTTCATAATCAGTAGAAGCACTGAACAGCCTCTAAACCTGCAACAATAAAACAATCACGTTTCCATCAGTTTACTGCATCTTTGGACCAGATAAATGACATATATTTACAAAGGAATTGAGTGGAATTAAAATGATATTTAGTTAGTATGCTAAAAAAAAAAAAAAACTGAGTATCCTGCTGAATGAAGCCAGCTCGACTGAGCAGAAGCTCCATAAAGTTCATTTATGTCTTTTTCTTACAGAAGCAGCATTCTCATGATGAATACTCAAGAACAAAATAGGATGAATCGCTTTGTCAGATCAGAAAAATGATCATCCCAGATCAAAATGTTACTTACGTTTGGTTGCAGAAGTCCGGCAGACTCTTCCTCGTTGATAGAAATAAAATCGTTGATCAGATCAGATTTGGTCATTCGGATCACTTTAATCCTGATCCAAAGTTTCAAAATACTGGGCTTCAGAGCTGAGTTTCAGCCTCGCAGCAAAGCATCCTCAAACCATGACACAAGTGGACAAGTGGAAGCCACTTCCATGCTTCCATGCTTTAAAGTTGATGGAGATTTGCCAAACACGTCTTCTCTTCAGGTGTTAGTCTCATCTATCAAAAGCACGTTATTCTAGAAGTCACTGCCTTAGGCAAACTTCAGTCTGGTCTTAATATTTTCTTAGAGAGAAAGGTTTTATCTTCCTGATAGCTGAGTCATGCACTTTCACATCAACAGTGATGACAGGCTGCTGTCCATCCTGTGATGACATTTTAGGATGTTTGGTGACTTCTGTTATCATTTTGTGTTCTGCTCTGAGGATGAAGTGGTTCGGACAGCCAGACCTGGCTACGGTGGCAATTGCTTTTTCCTCCACTTGTAAATAATTTTACAGATGGTGGAATTGTTGACTTTTGAGATGGTTTTAAAAATCTTGTTCCAGACTCAGAAGCAATCTTCCTTCTAAGGGCCTCAGACAGCTTTCTGGATGTCACCATTCTGCTCACTCTCACTAACAATCAGGGACACATCAATCAAAACGTTTAAATAGATGCTGGGTATTATTATTATTCTGACCATGTGCACCTGATGGGATACACCTGTGTGATTTTAACCACTTCATGTGGGAAAATCTGTGAGGGATCCTAATTCATTCTAACCAGAAATGGCATTCTTTTTCACTCCAATTTTGAGAAAAGTTTTAAAAAGACTTTTCTAAAATTTGAATGTTAAGTGATATTACTTTGATCCCTCAGTAAATGATTCAAATACTTTTTAAAATCCTAATTTCCAAATGTGTTTCATAAACTGCCCTCATTTTTTCACATGACTCTTGTTTCCATTTGTTGCATTTTTATTTGTATTTTGTTGAACCGCATTAATCACGTGTGTGTCAGAATACGTATTGTGCTTTTCTTCTGATAGGGAACGGGTGATGGTCAGCCCACACTAACAAAGATGTCTTCTGCCTGCATGTGGCTCTACAGACCATCTCGGCTCCAAGTGTTTTTGCTTTAGGTTCAGAAGGGAAAGGAACAGGCTTCTGATCACTCATCAAACAGCTAGCTTTGAGGACACAGATCACTGGTTGCTGTGGATGTGATGAAGACAGCATCTTCTGCCTCACTCGCCTCTCCTTTGCTTTTGTGACAATCACACTCATAACATGTTACATTTGAATGATCTGCAGACCAGCTTTTCCCAGTCTTCCTCGTGTTTTTCAAATAGAAATTGAGCTTATGATTTGGAATGTTTCATAAAGTGAAAAAAGGAGGAAACAGAGGAAACCACAGGACACTCCTGAGTCCTTCAACACCAGACAGTGTGGGGAGTGGTTGGGGATGTCTGAGTCTGGACCCACCGTCTGTTGTTCCTGAAGGTCCATCTTCTCCTGAGCGCCGAGGCCAGCCACACACCAAGCTCCCACACAGAGCAGACAGGCTCCACAGCAGCTGAGGGGCAAGAACAGAGCATCAACCGGCCGGAAACTGAGAGGCAGAGAAACCCTCATGTGACCTGAAAGGTTCTGCGGTACATGGATCCAAACTGTGGCAAAGTGCAGCTTTGTTTTATGCTGGACCAGAACCTCTGCATCAGAGCGCTGCTGCTGTTTGGACTGTGGTCAGAAGAGGCTCCAGCCCCTCCAGGACGATCACATGCACACTCCATGTCCTTCAGCTCCAGTCTGTGGGATCCCAGCCTCTGCTCTGCTCCTGCAGCATGATGGGATTTATCCTCAAACGCCTCCCATAACCAGAGTGGCGGGGTCGGTCGTGCACGAGCGCGCGTTGCTTTTCCCGTTTCGTTGAGACTGTTGGACTCACTAAATCTGAGCTGCACGGACGTGCGCGTGGGAAGCGCGTGCACGCACAAAAATTAAGGCGTGCACGAGCGAACACGGATCACGCGCGCGAATGCATGGAGACGGCACCATAAAAGAAAAGCCGCGTGCGTGGCCACACGGCGCTTACCATACCAGCTCGTGCAGCAGCATGGTCCCGCGCGGGCCCGGTCAGAAGCGGACTCAGAACCGTTCCAGAACCGCGGGGAGTGCTGGACAGGGACCCGGACTCTGCTGGTCCAGAGGAGGGCTTCTGTCTGTGTTCGGAGGGGGAGTTCCAGACAACACGACACCCACTGACGCAGGAGGCAGGCCAAGAAGGAACACCAGAAACCCAAAAGAACTGCGCCTCAAGCCAGAACCACGACGATCCTCAGCTCTCCACTCCCCTCCAGCCCAGCAGGTTTTCCTCAGAACCTCCATCGTTCTGCAGGTGGCAGCGCTCCTCTGCTGAACAAGCACATATCATCATACCTCCACCACCGTGTTTGGATGCTCTCACGGATCTTCCCCTTGGCCAGAAGGAAAAGCAGCATGACAACGTAAAGCAGTGGCACGCCAGGGTGCTGTGGATAGTCGCCACCTGGCAGTAATCCCTGCGCTGCGTACCCAGAACTGTCCGGTTCCATCTTTAGAAGAGTCAGAGAGCGCCCTGCTGTCTGTCATTACTCACTGGTTGACTCAGAAACAAGCTTCTATCAAAGAGATCAGTTTGTGGAACCTTCATGAAACAAGAGGAGAAACTAAGCAGGAAGAAGGAAAAGTCCTTCCTAGATTTTCCCTCCGATTAGGGAAGAATAGTGACAGAGATGAAACATGACCTTCATGATGTTTCTGAAACAGAACACGTAACAACCACTGATGTTTTATTCACGTTCCAGAAGATCAAGTTAGTTGATGATGATGATGCCAAAGTTTAGCTGGGTTGTTCTGGTTCCACAGAGGAGCATGTCACCCGTCCTGGAGCGGTTCTGGTCCTCAAACTCTGGAGGGAACCTGAACCTTTGCAATCACATTCACAAAACTACAAGTCACTTAACACAAGCAGCTTCACTTCAAAAGTTTTTATTTTTTTTCTTCAACACTCCAGCTCATTCAAAAAGTTGAAGAGATTTTCCTCTGATCCCTTTGGTTCCTGACCAGCAGCTTCTCCGGCTGTTGGAAAGAGCAGACGGTCCCGGTAGAACTACTGGTCTGTGTTTCACATCACACAGACAGCAGGATCAGCAGAATCAGCAGAATCAGCCATGGACTAAAAGCAGAAGTGGAAGAAACTTGCAGATGTTTCTACTCAACCAACCAAACTTTCCTCAGGATGTGCAGTTTCACCAACAAACAGCAGGTGGCAGTGAACCTCACCGTGATCCGCATGCTCACAGTCACAGTTTGTTTTCTGGGTCAGTGGAATTCTTGGAGTTTGACCAAAGTGAAACGGCGCCGACCCAAAGCGCTCTGCCAAACTCAGACCAGATTAGGTGACAAATGTCCAGAGAGACCCAGCAGCTGTTGGATCCAGACATCGACTTACCCAGAACCGGAACTCATAAAAGCAGTTCTGGTTTCTCATCTCTGTTTGGGGGCCCGGCTCAGCCCAGAGTCCTGTTTGGACCTCCGTGCTGGCAGGCTGTGGGGGTGGGGAGTTGCAGTCCTTTCCTTCATGCATGTTTGGAGCTTCACAGCAGAAATCTGCAGCTGATCCAGAACGGCGGTTCAGTCGGACAGAGACGGTGAGCGCAGCGACAGGCCGCTGGCGGGACTGTTGCTGTAGGCGTGGGGGGTGTCGTGGTCCCGCTCTCGGTCCTTGTCCTTGCTCTCGTGCTTGTGCTTGTGCTTGTGTTTGTGTTTGTGCTTCTTCTTCTTCTTCTTGTGCTCATGGTGGTGATGGTGGTGGTGATGGCCGTGGTCGCCTCCATGCTTAGAGGATGAGGAGGCCGTCTCCTTGGAGAAGGACGGCACTGGGGTGGCGGGCATGGAGAGCAGCGACTGCTCCATGAGAGGCGGCTCTTTGCCTGAGGAGACAGATCAGACAGAGTTCAGGGCATCTGCAGATTGATACTAGCTCAATTGAAGACTTTTTCAGACCGTTCAAAACCAAAGATTGTATGTTCAAAGAAAATGAGCACGTCTAATTCAGCAAACATACAAACACCAAATCCTGTGATCATCACCAAATCATGTGATCATCACTAAATCATGTGATCATCACCAAATCATGTGATCATCACTAAATCATGTGATCATCACCAAATCATGTGATCATCACCAAATCATGTGATCATCACTAAATCATGTGATCATCACTAAATCATGTGTAATAAAATGCACAATAATGTATTTCAGTTCATTCTTCCTGTATGTCAGAAAATGTATTATTATTGAGGCACAAAGTAAACGTTCAGCCTGTTGGTATTCTCTGATCAGTGCCGGCAGCCGTTTTTATTTCCCGCTCCTTTTTATTCACATTTCATGCACTTATCTTTGATAAACAACACGTTAGTCACATGCTCCACCTGTGCACTGACAGCATACACACCTGCTGAAACAACAGTAGTGCTACACATCTCACTTGGACGATCAAACACCGCAAACCTCTCCAATAGAATCTGTATTTTAGCGCGGCGTTTGGACAGGTTACTGGTGTTACCGCGCTTACAGCCACATTCTGGGGCAACTGAGACAGCGTGCTGTCTGCTTCTACTTGCCACTCTGCCATCTGCATGCGTTGTTATTCATCAGCTGAGAAACACATCAGCGGCTGAATCAGTCAGCCTGAGCCCCCCCTGCACCGGAGCGAGAAACCTGAAGAAAAACTGAGACAGACCGCATTCCTGACCGGCTGTCCGAATTATGAACTTTTTGTTTCGTTTTCGGGTTTTTCTCTTGACTTTCTCGTGAGGTCACATCGCGTTGACGAGAAAAAAAATGAAAATGTACATTTTTTCAGTAAAATAACATTTAAGACGTTTTAAGTTTTTTCAGTATAATAACATTTAAAACTTTTTAAGGCTTTTTTCAGTATAATAACATTTAAGACTTAAGTTTTTTCAGTATAATAACATTTAAGGCTTTTTAAGGTTTTTTCAGTATAATAACATTTAAGACTTTTAAAGTTTTTTCAGTATAATAACATTTAAAACTTTTTAAGGCTTTTTTCAGTATAATAACATTTAAGACTTTTTAAGTTTTTTCAGTATAATAACATTTAAGACTTTTTAAGTTTTTTCAGTATAATAACATTTAAGACTTTTTAAGTTTTTTCAGTATAATAGCATTTAAGACTTTTTAAGTTTTTTCAGTATAATAACATTTAAAACTTTTTAAGGCTTTTTTCAGTATAATAACATTTAAGACTTAAGTTTTTTCAGTATAATAACATTTAAGACTTTTTAATTTTTCTCAGTATAATAACATTTAAGACTTTTTAAGTTATTTTCAGTATAATAACATTTAAGACTTTTAAAGTTTTGTCAGTATAACATTTAAGACTTTTTAAGTTTTGTCAGAATAATAACATGTAAGACTTTTTAAGTTTTGTCAGTATAATAACATTTAAGATTTTTTAAGTTTTTTTCAGTATAATAACATTTAAGACTTAAGTTTTTTTGTCAGTATAATAACATTTAAGACTTTTTAAGGTTTTTTCTGTACAATAACATTTAAGACTTTTAAAGTTTTTTCAGTATAA
>BSAI01000185.1:944806-956636 GCA_036245035.1 Adrianichthys oophorus | reverse complement strand
TTTGTTCTGCAGCAGATCATCTGGACCATGTCTACATGCTGCCATGTAATTGGCTGACTAGAATTTTGCATTACAATTAAATGAAAGACCCCACCCCCCACCCCCAATAGATAAAAGAGAAAACATATTGAATATCTAATTCAGCTAGGTGTGTAATCAGGAACATGGATCAGCTCACGTTCACATGTGAGTCCGTGGTCATGCGGTCAGTTCTGGTCTGATGCAGCCAGTCATCAGTACTACTAGCCTCTGTTGGGAGCCATTCAAACCTTTATATTAGTTTTTTTTCTGTGTTTCCTTGATATTTATAAATGTAGACTTCGACTCACACCTCTGCGGTTTTAATGAAGTTTCAACTAAAAACAAGTCCTATCCTTTCACAACAAAACCTGGGCGGGAACATGGAGGAATAGACAGAAGCACAACTTTCAAAAGATTGATGCCAAGGTTTCCCATTAGCCCCTACCTGACAGTGATGGTGTTCCTGAAGCTCGGCAGCAGTTTCTCCATGTTCAGAAACCGTGTGATCTCCTCCAAGATGAGGCGCACGTCAGAGTTCAGGTTGTCCACTGTTCGCACCTCATTGTTAATGCTGATGGCAGGGGTCAGGGAGTTGGTGAGGGCTTCAATCAGCTCGGCTCGGTAGTAGTTATCTGAGAACTGGAACCAAATGAGGCAAACAGAAAGAAAAATCTAATTCAAACTGAGTAAACATTTGAGAGGCTCTGTAGCTGTTCTCTGCCTTTACTGTGCAACAGCAACGTGGAACCAGCTTAATTAACTTTAAACTTGTTTATAAAAGACATAAAACATCAGTTATAACTCATAACCGCCTCGTGGACCACAAATGAACTGTAACTGAAAGACACAGAGCAGACGACACATAAAGCAAAACCCACCACACAGAAACTGCATCCTTACTTTGTTCTTCCTGTTGTCGTTGTACTTGATGAGGTCAAGTATGAAATTGAGGACATCCTTAGGACACAAGTTCTGTACATCTCTCAGCAGTGCCATGGCGACTGGCATTGTCTGAAGAGACAAACCACAGAGAAGCGGGTTCAATCCACAGTAGTGTGATTTGTAAGAGCATAAATGGGGGTTGGGGTTTGAGAGTCTACTCTGTATGCCGGTACCTTCTGCAGGAAGTAGCTCTGAAAGCTGATGAAGTTGTTGGTCTTGACAATGTTGGGGCAGCTCTTACAGCAGAACATTCTGGTGAAGAGCGACTTCATTGCCGGCGGGCCCTGCCAAGTACTCACCATGGCGTTGGCTATCTACAAAGTCAAAGGACACACTGAAGCTTCTCAAAAGATGATCCACTTCTTTCTATACCAGTGAAAGGTTCAAGCTGCACTGCCATTTAAAAACCAGTCTCATCAGCTGTGACACACTGAACATGTGTAGTTTGTTCTCCACAATTGACTCCACCCACCGCAGTCAGGACGCAGCTAGTGGATTACACCCCCAAACCAGTCCTCAACACAAGTGTCAAGCAGGGGGCATTTGTAGAGTGTTTGGCGTGACCCAACCACAGATTTAAACCTGCAGTCCTACAGCAAAGACTTCCTTGAGGCCGCTGAGCTGCCTGTTTCAGCTCCTGTTCCCTTCATCCTCTTGTTTTCAACATTTTTTTCCGCCGTTAAAAGAGCCTGCAGCCACAGGCTGCTCTTTGTCAGAGTAAAACCCGGGGGGGAAAGAGAAGCCGCTCATGTTACCAGATACGAGGGTAAAGCATGACGGCGGATCACGGAGTGTTCCTCGGGCAGGAATGCCGTCAACGCACGGGAGAAGTCTGAAGGGGGAATGTGGCTAGCAAAGACTTTGCTGACCTGAAGTTACTGAAACACAAAACGCTGGTGTTTCTGTGAAAAAGACTAACGGTTATAAACATTTTAAACGTTGACAGAAAAGTTGACAAATTGTATTTAGAAACAATGAGGAATCAAAGGTCGCCCATGGGATGTTGTCCCTTCCTTTTATAAGCAACCATCCCATCTGGGCAGCCATGTGTGTGCTGCAGCTCACTGGCGTCTGTGAACACGCATGGTTGGATTTTGCAGCAGGACGCTGGTTCTTCAGCTACAATTCTTGTGAAAATATTTATTCAGGTGCAAATCCTGAGGTGCAGGACAGCCCAAAGCCACAGAAGGAGATTCTTTAGTGAGAGGCACAGCAAGGGTTAACCCTTTCCAGGCAAGTGTTGCATGTGTGCATTAGCCAGGCTCATTAACCTACAGGGTAGCATATTTGAAATGGTGCCCTGGGAGGCTGGGTGGCCCTGCTGCTAGTGTGCGTTTCTTGTGTTAGAGCCTCTTCCACAAGAATGTCCCTGCTAAACATTTGGCAGACAGTTTCCTGAGAGGATGAAGTAAATGTTCCTTACACCACGAATACATCAGGAAACAAGTGATCATTGTGGGTCTCTGAGGTTTGTGCAGAACTGAAACGGTCTGGAAACGAGAACCAAGTTTTACAAAGTCACATATTTGGTTCCAGAACTGATCTCTGCCTAACAATGCTCCTTGAGAACCTTACCTTTTAATTAGAACCCGCCCATCATTGCTGGCAAGAAGCAGAGTGTGACAAGTATGTGCCGTGATGCGCGCAGCTCAGACAAACTGACTACACAACTGACCTTGGCCAAACAAAAGCAGGCCTGCATGCGAACTTTGTAGAAGCACTGTTCCTGCTCCAGGATGTCAGTCAGAGCCAGTCTGGAAGCGGGGGTCGGAAACTTCTCCAGAGCACTGATGGCCTCCTCCTGAAAGGGAAAGAAAGTGCAGTCAGCAGGTTATGGCTGACTCCTTTAAAGACCCCCTCCAATGAAAATTGTGTTTTTGGTGTGAAAATATTTTTTGTGGTATTTTCCTGATGATGGGGGACATCCATAAAGAAAAGATTTAAATTCTTTTTCTGAATATTTCTTCATCAAATCATTGTGAATCTGGGAAGATGAAAACATGCTGTTGGAAAGAGCTTGTTAAGCGTGGCGTTTAAGTTACTACAGCAGGCCACAAGCTCCCTGCTCCACTTGATTCTGATGCATCCACTTGCAGACAAATAGATCCATGTATGTCTTTCCTTTCCTCGTCTGAGCTGCCATCTGGATCAAAAGTGTATGACTGGATGGCTCCAATATTGCTCGCCAATTTTGTTGCACAGGTAATGTTAGGTTGATGTTGTGAGGGGCTGTCAGCTTGTGGCAGAGCACATAAACAGATGGAAGATGGGAAAGGGGTAGGCTTACTCCTCACCAACAGCAAAATCACCCCTGAGAACACTTTGAAAATAGTTTAAAAAGGATTGGAGTGGGACTTTAAACATTTACTGTCATCTAAGGCTGCTCTATAGAAAACAAACATCACTAGTGCCCTTGCGGACACTCCCTGCCTCTGTGCTGTGAAATCCAACAGAACGACACAGGTAAAAGCAGCAGATTGCTACTGTCATCAGCCCACCTGTGCAACGACGTCCCTCTCATAGCGCAGCTGATACTGCCACATGAAGTCTGCCTGTTCAAACTCCACCTTCCTCAGGATGGACATGTCAGGGTCAATCCGGATCCAAAGGAGAGGAGAGTCAGCACTGCAGAGTAAGGAGAGTCCATTCAGACATAGATCATAGTGCTGCATGCAAAGCTCTGAACCTCACTAACAAAGCCAAAAGAGACAGAGTTCACTCCTGAAAAGACAGAGGCCTTACTCCATGGCAGATAAATCCATGTCCACTTCTTCTCCGTTCATCAGAGGAATCTTCTTTTTCTTGTTCCTAGGAAAAAAATGAGCAGAAAAAAAGAAATGAGTCCAAAAAAGTTCAACAAAGGATGACCATCTTTTTACTGATTTTATGTCTAAGTGAGGGGACAAAACACTGCAGCAGTTAAAGGCCATCTTGTTGTGTGGATGGCAGAGACACAGAGCCCAGTATGAACTGAAGGCTAAAGGACACTATGATGATCCTGATCCACAGCACACAAAGGTACACAGGTCCAGGTTGAAGGTGCTGAAACTCAGGCTGAGGCTAGAGTATGATTAAGCCACTTTAAAGTCCCACTCCATTCATTATTAGATTTTTTTTTCAAAGTGTTCCCAGTGGTCTCTTAATTATGATTCTGACATTTTAACCAAAATCAATAAATCCCTGTCATTTATCTAGGACACTCTCTGCAGCGCAGCAGGAGTTCATCAGAAATTTGCTTCTGAATTGTGGGTGAGACTGTTGCTCTGGAGCAACCCCGCATCTACTTCCCGTCATGTTTACACACTCTCCTGCTAGTTTAAAGCCCCTCAAAACCACAAGCTAACATTATCAGTGCAACTAAAACGGCGAACAACATTGGAGCTACCCAGCCGTACAGTTCTGATCCAGATTCCAGATCTATTTGTCTGCAAGTGGATGCATCAGAATGCAGAGTTAAAGGGAGCTTGTGGCTTCCCGGACTAACTTGTACGTCACACCAACAAACTTTTCCCAAATACATTTTTTCATCTGCTACTGACTCACATGTCATCTGAACTCCATGATTTGAATAAAGAAACCATCACAAATGCAGTTTTATACTTAATTTTGCCACAAAAACATGTTAACACCAAAAACACAATCTTCATAGAAGTAGGTATTCAAATGTTGCTGATTTCAGAAGAGCGGCTGCTCTACCAGACGTTTCCTGTACAAAAACAGAGTTCACAGAAGAACATCAGCATCAGTTTTCTGGAACAAAAGTTTGCTAGCCTGACAAACATCAGGAGCGCCGAACAGAGAGCCAAAGCCACAGCTAACTCATGCTGTCATCTCTTTGAAGCCACATTTCCACATGCAGTGTGAACAATTGTTGGGACATGATTTCAAATGTATTTAAATCAGATCATTCTCTGATTACAGATCCTAGATCAGGAGTCTGGAACCTTTAACACTCAAAGAACCATTTTGAGCCGCAAACACTGTCAACATCCAAAATGAAAATGTAGTCTCCATCTATCTGAGCACTATCTATGATAAGATCCTAACAAGCAGTGTGTGTTTGTGTTGGCTGAGATCAGTGTGAGCAAATGCTACAAATTACCAGCGCACCTGAATGCAGCAATAGCGATCTCTTAATGAAAGCGAATAGTTGCAAAAATTCCCTGCAGCCCCTGAATGCACCAGCTGTTGCGGTGAATGTGACGATTAAATCTGCGCAATAAATTCAGAAATAAATGCTTGAACAAACTCTGGGATGGATGATTGTGGTGACCAAGTGGGGAGGGAAGACAGACACCTAAAAGTCATGGTTATGAGTTTGAGTCCCATGTCAGAGATGATGAACAATGACTCAGTAAAAGTTTTACCCGCATTTGGTGGGTGTTATTTTAGAGCCCTTATTATATGTATCATTTTGTTTTAATATTTGGAGATCACAATCATTTAAAACTTTACAGCTACAATTAAACAAACACAAATTAAATACTTTGTTCAGACATTGTGCAGTTTCTGTCGCTGCTGCTGACCCGTCAAATGCTGTCAAACGTCTCTGAAGAAAGCAAAAGCTGATCACCAAACTTGCACAAGATCTGACGAAAGAAGCTAAAACTTTGACCTAAAAAGAAGACATGATACACGTTTTTGAGACAAAAAAAATACACTTCAATGGGACACTTTTAATTGATTTTCACAAGCCATGGAGAGCTGCAACATAAAGATGAAAGAGCTGCATGCAGCTCTGGAGCTGTGGGTTGCAAACCCCTGATCTAGATGTTTATTTGAATAATCAGACGAAGGTCAGGTCTTTGCAATGCATGTAAACGGCTTGATTTATGCTCTACTGAGCTGTACCTTCTACTCTTTGAATGACAGGGGATGTCATGTTTGAGACTGTTTTCTTCTATTTGCAGCGTGTGGTTGAAAGAACCGTCCAGTTCCTGTACCGTCACCTTGATTGGACCCTGCAAAGAAAAGTTTGAAACTGAGAAGAGAAGGCAGATGTGGTGGGAAAAGTTGAGGCTGATTTGAATCATAATGATTGATGGCAGCCTGGCAGAGAATTGAGAAGAGCCTGAAGAATGTGGCCGTTGTCTGCCACAGTGGAAGCTCATCCAGAAATGAATGTGCAGCCACAGCGGCAGATGTGCCCTCGATGGCTTAGACTGAGTTCTGCCCGACAGCCTTTCACACTAAGGCTGGATCTGAGTCCTGGGAAAAATTTAGCCTGCACTAAAGTCTACATGGACATGAAGCAAAGAAAGTGACATAGGGACAGGGTTCTCGAGTGTCATATGATTGTGTACCTCACTTGCATACAAACAGCACAGGACTTAAAACGTTCAGAGCAGATTTCTATACAAAATACTCCTCAACTCCACCAATTCTGAAGCTTGTTTCATGAAACAGAGGTTGTTACTCTTTGAAATCTAGAGAAACCAACAAAAGCTGAAGTGATGGAGGTTCAACAGGCTGAAAACCTTAAGACAGTTTCACGTCTGTTGCGTTTTCTTCTTGAACCTGACACACGGGCTCAACAGCTGTTCAGGATGACGACAACACTGCACACTGTGCTGCCCTTACCACATATTTCTGAGTCCCAGATGATGTGTAGTCCTGACGGATCTCCAGCTCTAGAACATTTCTCTTCCTGTTGAAGGCAAAGCTGCCAAAGAACTTCACCACACTGCTCTGGTCTCTGGGTGTAAAAAGTCAAGATTCAAACCTGTTGGCATCTGCCAAAGCGGCCATCTCAGAGCGTCCACCACACATTCCCCAGGCAGTCTAAAGCACCAGGTTTCACGTCAGAGCTTCAGGTTATTTCCACATCTTGAAGAAGACCCTGAAGCAGTGGACTGGTCTTCTGTTCACTGTTACAGCTGAAGCTTTGTGTGATGTTTTCAAAAAGGATACACCCATTGCTTAATGAGGGGCCCGATGTCTTTGCCAGAGACGTTGGAGATGGACTTAAGGAAGCCATAAGTAGACAGCAGCATCTGGCTCCACATGTGACTCTGGTACTTCTGCGAGGACGCCGTGCTGGCCAGGCTCAGCAGCTTGTTGAAGACCTTACATGTAGAAAATGGATGTAAGCCACCAGCTAAAAATGTGACAGCCACAAGAAAGAGCAGCAGCTCACCTGCAGCATGAACTCCATGCTAATCCGGTTTTCTATAAGCCTCATCACCAGGTGAGCTTTGCACTGGAACATCTTGTAGTACTCCCAAGACATGGTGTGAGGGTGCTTGATGGAGAAGTGGAGGTGGGGGGTCGGACTAAAAGAAGAGAAGTGCAGTCAGAGGGTGATTCTAATAAGAGATGAAAAAGCAGATTCCTGGGTCATCACCTGTCCTTGTCTTTGCATCCAGTGAAGGTGGGGTGCAGCAGCACACCTCCCATTTTCAGCTCGTACTCAACAATCTTGTCCAGCTCCTAGATGAAAAAAGAAAACACCAAATATATCAATCATTGTTGTTTCTATTTTTAAAGATGGACACAAACATATCGGCCATCAAACACGTCAGCAAAAAAGCCCCTTAAAGATTAAGATTCATTTGCATTTGACAATTTATTTCAAAATGACTTAAACATTGCTGCAGTGGTTTCCTATGAAACAGAATGATGAGCAGTCATGCAGGAGGAGCAGTCATTCACGAGGAGCAGTGACTGGAGGCTCCACAGCAGAACCAGGACACTCTAGGGATGTTTTGCCTGTGCTGTTCTTTTTCAGCTGCAGGAGGACCATGGCTGAGAATGTGAAGTACCATTCATGGGGACCACTGGGTTTAATTTCAAAGAAGATGGAGAGGATAGATCCATGCACTATCAAAGCCCCGCCATGCAGCCCAATGACAGTCATTTTTGCTTGTTGTTTAATAGAGAAAACTAAATATTAGACCAGAGGCCACTGCTGCTTTCAGCTGCTGGACAGATGTGACTTGATGAGGACAAAGTCAACAAGCTTCTGTTGCTGCATCATTATCAGACCATTTATGCTTTTAAGTGGATCTGCAGCTTTTCACATTACAATTAAATATCTGAATGTTTTAGAAATGACAGATTTCTAACAATTTCTGGAAAGAAGTCACGGGCATTTTAAAAGCAGCAGCAGTTACCTCTTTGATCCAGTGTCGATACTCGTTCACTCCAAACGTCTTCTTCAGGTACAGGCCGTAGATGTAACCAGAGATGCCCTTCAGCACCCACTCATCTGCCCTGAAGGAGAGCAGTACATCATTCCATTACCACCTCACCTCAGCCCAGTGATTCAGAGGAAACCGCTCTTTATGTTCAGCAAGTGCAATTAAGTGTTTTTAAGGATTTTAGTATTAGAGAAAAGAAAAAAAAAAAACACATCCCACAGAGAAAATGAGGAACTGGTCTTTGCTTTAAGTGACATGTAATTTGTTAACATTTTTAAACATGTTTGCTGATTCCAAAAACTGATATTCAAACTATTTTCCTTAAGTGAGGATAAAAAAAACAAAAAGTCTTTCATTTTGGAGCCATCAGTGACATAAATACAGAGCAGAACAGTAAATGTTTGTCCAAAAGTGTGTTCCAGTTGTGCTGATGCTTTCGCTGTCATAATGGCCACATTCTCCAAAACTAGCAAAATACCAAATACCAATACGGTGACCACTAGCCAACTTTCTATGTTATGTCATTGTGCAATCCTGTGTTATTGTGTTTTGCTATTGTGCATCCCTAATGGAACTTCTTCCCCGTTTCATTTTTCACCTGACAAAAACATAAGATACAAGAAAAGGTAGAAAACAAAGAAGAAACAAATTCCATTAGAAACTTGTGGGTTGGCTCCTCAGTTAAACAGTTACTCAGCTTTGTCTATACTTATAAAGGATCCCTGTGTGTATCTGCTCTCACACAGACTGCTGAACCGACAACGTTCTGCCAGCAGATCAATGCTCCACATCAGATTTTAACCTCAGTGGTTTCACATATTTCAGACTGCAGACCTTCTGTTGTCATCAATTTATTTAGACAGTTTTTTGAGGCTGATTTAAACTGAAGGCTGAACAGACTGAAGCCTGACAAAAAAGCGATATTTCCTACATTCTTCCTCGGTTTCTGTGTGATTTTTGTTTACTTTCATCTGACAGACAAATGACAGCAACTGTGTCCAATTACACCCCCACCACCACCACCACCACACCACCCTCAATGGAAAGATGGTTATAGGCACCCCTACATTTTCAAGGGCAGCAACAATGCTTGAAAAGTTGCCCTTACAGAGCAACATTCTTCGTCCTGACGGCTGAACCCAGCCGTAAATCTCAGCATCAGCCAGACGTGCAGAACTCTGAGACAGATGTTAGAAAGATCTCACTGCCAAAGAACAGCAGCTGCTTTGCCAAAGGACACGAACTAACATGAGAATGGAGCGGGACAGACAGAGGTTTTCAGCACCTCCGAGAAGAGGATACGGAGAGTACATGGCTTCCCCTCAGGGACACATATGAGGCGTCTCACCATGACATTCTGGAGATGAAACAGCCAAAAAACTGCTGAGCCAGGGCCTGGGCCAGACAGCGGCGAGTCAGCGGGGTCTGGTCAATGATCATGGGGCTGTGCAGCAGGTTGGTGCTGAAACAATAGTATTACAGTAAATACACTAAAGAACAGACAGTCATTCTGGTTGCCTGCTCATCCATACCTGAAGATGCTCATGGAGGCATAGGAAGACACCTGGACATAGGCTTCATCCACAAACACGGTTTTGAAACAGGAGTAAGGATAGCGGCATGTCAGGATCTCCTCATAGAACTCAAAGATTTCGTGCAGGTAGGACATGGAGTGTTTGAGCAGAGGAAGCAGCTGCGGCAGGCAAAAATGGGTCACCTGAGGAGCAGGAAGACAGCCCGGTCACGCTGGACGTGCAACACTAAGGTGTGTCCACCCCAAATGGTCATTAAACACACACAGGCGGATCATGATAACACCAGATATGCAATGTTGGGAGTAGTAAATTACAAAGTAATGAATTACTTTAATTCAATTACTTTGGTCAATAACAGGGTAATGTAACAAATAACAGTTCAAATTTCAGTAATTAAAGTTTAATTACTAGACTACAAAAATCCTCATTACTCACATTTAGGTGCAGTGAAACCATTGCTGACTAAGAAAACAAATTAACTTGTGTAAACAGTTGAGTCTGACATTGTCTCTTGGTTAAATGAAATACAACAAAAATGAAAAAGAAAAAAAACAGTTGCTGATGCATGCGTGCACACATGAGCGCTAATGCAGAGTTTAAGACTGGCCAAAGTAAGATGACGAGAGCATAAATATGGACGTGGATAAATTTGTAGGCGCATTTGGCAAGTAGAGATTTTCAAATTATTTCTGATTTGTTAAAAACAAAGGCAAAAACATTTCAGTTAAGTACAAGTTTTATCCTGGAGATGAACTACTTTCCACTGCTGTAGTGTCAATACCATAAAAAACCTGACTATACACTATGTGGGCTCTTATACACTGTACATTTTCTCATGTTCATGCTGTGAATTAATGAGGTGGTGCTAAAAAACCTGATTGCCCTTATTTGATGGATTTTACAAGGGGATCTTGTTGGTTCTAGCTTAATTCCTTTGAGGTTATGGATGCAAGTGGAAAAGAAGTAAAGTAGTGAGAAGTGAATGACTTTTTAAATTGGAGAATGAGTAATTGAACTTTAATTTTATCCAGTAACTAAAGTAAAGTAATTATTTACTCTTTGGTGGTCAACAGAACTATGCACATGTGAAAAGAACATTTAAGTTACCGTATATCTTCCAATAATGGCCAGTCTCTAATAGACGCCGGTCTTCAATAAAAGCGAGTCTATCATGTGTTAGTTGTTATAGACGCCGGTCTCTAATAGTGGCTGGGCTCCTTTAAGACCCCCCACCCCCTCCCTACCCTCCACCCCCCTGCCTGTGTGCTGCTATTCAGTCAGGCAGAGGGTGGGGGCTGGGTGTCTGTGGCGTTCAGCATCCAGCATGGATCACAACATTTTGGCTCATTCCATTTTATTTAAAATATACCAAAGAACCTTCTGGTGAGGAATCTGAACCACATTTTGGGATAAATCCTAAACATATCATTGAATGATGCAAGCAGATGGATGAAGGAGTGAAGACGGCTGCAGAAAGAAAAGGAGCAAACCCATTTCCTGGTGTTTATAGTGGATCAATCCCTGGATTCTCCTGAACTTCATTCATTTTCTTACCCCACTGGATCCCTTTCCGGGCAGCGAGATTTCTGGAACCGTCCAGTCTGCTGCTATTGGATAAAGGCGGGACACTTTAGAGCTGGAGCTCGCTATGCCGCTACCAGGGAGGAGCTGGCAGCCAGACAGAGAGCCGGCACGGGATGGAAAAGCAGTCTGCTCGGGCCTCCTGAACTTTAGCTTCATCCAGGCCTCAAAAAGGTACCCTCATTTTATTCTTGGAGTTAATGTGGGACAGAAAGCCGTCAAACTCCGTAAGAGAGAGAGGAAACACCGGGAAGCAGCCGTTCAGACGCAGTGGAGAGAAGCTCTCGGTAGCTTGTAGGAGATTCTAAATGTTTTCATGAACCCAAACATTAAGGCATGATCACTGATGTTTTTGTAGAGCTTTTCAAAATAAATCAACCTGATCTCTCCGACATCATCCACGTCTTTCATGCATAGTAAATGAAATAAACACAGACATCGCTCCATGTAGCAATCAGGCTAAAAACATTAGCTGCTAGCTCCATGAAGCAATCAGGCTAAAAACATTAGCTGCTAGCTCCATGTAGCTAACAGGATAAAAACATTAGCTGCTAGCTCCATGTATCTAACAGGCTAAAAACATTAGCTGCTAGCTCCATGTAGCTAACAGGC
>BSAI01000185.1:928047-944796 GCA_036245035.1 Adrianichthys oophorus | reverse complement strand
CATGTAGCTAACAGGCTAAAAACATTAGCTGCTAGCTCCATGTAGCTGTAATTCTGGGGTGAATCCTAAACAGCAGAGAGGCTGCAGAAAGAAAGAAAAGGAGCAAGCCTGGTTTCCTGGTGAGCAGAGAAAGCAGCAACAAATTAGAAGAACTGGTTTGAACATGGATTACTGAGCAAAGGAAAAGGTGCGCGTGTCTCCAGGAAAATAATCGACATGAAAGTGAAAATGATTTTTGATACGGAGATTGACGTTCACAGCCAGTGTGAATCAGAACAGAATAAAATGTTCTCATCATTTCAATAAATCCTAAAATGTTCATCTGTTATTTTCTGTATTTGAGAATTTTACACAATGTTTACCCATTAACCATCATCATTCTGTCTGTGATGGAATAAACGCAGGCCTCTAATAAACGCCGGGTCAGCCGACACTTTTTAAAATAAACTCCCTGGCTACTATTGGAAGATATACGGTTTCCCACTCTTCTAGAAGCCCCTCCCACAGGTTGGATTGGCTGGATTGGCACTTCTTTACCATAAGGTCAAGCTGCTCTCACAACAGCTCAGTGGGGTTTAGATCTGGTGGCTGCACTCCATTACAGATAGAATTCCAGCTGCTGCTTCTTCTCTGAATAGTTCTTGCACAGTTTGGAGGAGTGCTTTGGGTCATTGTTCTGTTGTAGGATGAAATTTGCTCCAATCAAGCGCTGTCCACAGGATATTGGATGGGGCTGCAAAATGGAGTGATAGCCTTCCTCATTTCAAGTCCCTTTGATCCTGAAGAAATCTCCCACCTTAGCAGCTAAGAGACCCCAAACCATCAAGTTACCACCACCTTCTTGACAGATGGTTTCAGGCACTGTTCCAGCATCTTTCCAGTTATTCTGCATCTCACAAATGTTCTTCTTCTAGCAAGTCTCAGATATGGCTTTTTCTTTGTCACTCTGCCCTGAAGGCAGGCATCCTCAAGTCTTCACTGTAGATGTTGACGCTGGCGTTTAGCAGGTATTATTCACTGAATCTGCCAGTTAAGGACCTGTGAGGTGTCTAATACTCAATCTGGAGAGTCTTTTCTAATCATCTTCTTTCTCCATTGAGCAGCGGGCCTCCCACTTCATTACTCTTCATACTCTAGTTAAAGCCTGTTTGTGCTGTTCTCTGAAGAGAGGACATCTTCAGTTTCTTGGTATTTTCTCTCATGGAATAGCCTTCATTTCTTCCATTCTGTTGAGTGTCACATGAAAGTTCTCTTTTCTGGCCCATTTTGAGAGTTTAACCTCTGCTTACACAGTCCCACTCCAACTCTAGTTTTTCTATTATAACATTTTCCCCAGTGGTCTTTTGATTATGATTGTGTAGTTTATGTTTTTGTAAAAATTAAAAAAGCCTGTTTCATTTTTTAGGACATTTTTAGCAGCACAGCAGAAGCTCATTAAAAATTTGCCCTTTACTTGTGGGTGGGAACGTTGGCGCAGAAGTTAATCTCACTCATTTCTCAACAGCACTTTGTTTAAAATCACTCCCACTAGCTTATAGCACCTCACAAGCCGAAGCTAACATTAGCAAAACAAAGGGAAAAAAACGGCCTGTCACTGCCCTACCCGTGTGCATTCTGTGAGCATGATTATGCTCAAATAAAGAGTCTTTCTGCTCCGGAAGGTGATGTGCAGTTAACACATCTCCCAGACACTCGTGTTAAAAGTCTGGCAGCCAAGAAGACACACGCTTAACCCATGCTACGGTCTGTTCTGAAAGCTGTAAATGACAGAGCTGGTGAAGTAAAAGTTCTGATACAACATAGTGCTAAACATATTTTAGAGCTGAAGAAATCCATCGAGTTCATGCACAACGAAATTTGAGATCTTTAAAAGGAAAACTCAGCCCTCAAGTCCAAATGTGAGAGGAAGTTAGAGGTGCAGATGGAGGAACTGCATGAGCGTGTAGCAGATGCAGAACGATACAAATGAAGATAGTGCCTCTGTCTTTTTTAAGGTACCAGAACAAGAGAACGAGAACGTGAAAGTGATGTGCATCTGTCAAAACAATGTACCTGACCTGGGACCAAGTTGAGCTGATGGGATTGATGTTGCACACTGGCTGGGAAGACAAGATGGCAATAAGACCAGAGGCAAAGGTTGATTTTATTTTTCTCAGGAATGTCACTGCTGTTTAGAAGATTAATCGTTTTGGAAAAACCAATGTGAAAAGATTTAGGGTTTGCTCACGGGTCTAACAAATCAGCTGGTGTAATTACATTAAGGGAGAATTTCAAGGGGAAAATGTTAGATATTTTGAGAGATAAAAGGGTCACTGGATACTTTTAGTCATCAAATACTTATACTCTTTTGTTTGGAAATATACATTGGTTATGATACTGATTCTTCAAATAAGGTTTTACTCAAAGACATAGAAGACATTATTGGATTTCTCTGTAATAAATATTCTGAAGCAAAAGATATTTTGGGAGGAGAATTTAATGTAGTTTGATCTAATCAGCTGGATAGATATCCATCAAAGTTAAGAAATGGAAAGAATCATCTCATTGACTGGTCAAACCGCTTAAATGTATCTGATATCTGGAGACTACGACATCCCACTGAGGGACAGTACACGTGGTGTAACAATTCTATTTCCTCTTTGTCCAGAATTGAATTTTGATTGATTTCAAAAGAATTGGAAAGAAAATCATAAATCAATTTTATTATTCTTAGATTAAATCTTGTTAGTGAGGAGAGCTTATAACCACTGGACATTTCATAATCTATTGCTGAACAATTCAGAACATACAACATCTATTCAAAAACATATCAAACAATATTGGATTCTTGCTATGAGGAATAATCAATATGGTAAATATTGGGAATTATTAAAATATGAATAATATTAATATGTCATCCAATTTAGTAAAAACAGATCACAGAAGAAAAAAGAAGTACAACCGTTAATTAGAGCAATTTTTGACATTACTATGGACATGGTAGATGATCATGAAAATGAGGAATGCTTCACACAGTCGCAAAGATATCGAGAAGATTTAGACAAGTTTATAAAAAAAAGCACTTTTGTAAGGTCTAGGTTTAAATAGCTGGAAAAAGGTGAAAGAAATAGTAAATACTTTTTAGTATAGAAAAAAGAAAGAAATGAGGAAAGACATTTTCTAACAAAATTTTATATAAATGGTTCAGTAACCAATGATTACAATACAATAACAAAATGTGTGTCAAATGTCTTTCAGGGTCTTTACAAAAATGAAGGCTGTATAGATATTCTTAGCTCACTAATAGCAGTTAAAGAAGCAAATAACATATTGAAACAAGAATGTAATGAAACATCAACAGTTCAAGTGATAAAATGGGGTATTAAAACTCTCAAACCAAATAAATCACCAGGAAACAATGGTGTAACATCAGAATTTTACCTGAGATTCTCAATTGATGTTTGTGAATTTCTCCTTACAGTAAATAATGAATCTCTTAACAATGAAGAATGACCCCACTGGGTCCCAAAACAGGATCCCAAAACCTCATAAAGACCTTTTAATCATAGACAATTGGCGTGATTCACATTATTGAACAACAACTACAAAATGTTAGCATTGATTTTAGCTAAAAGACTAAAAGATGGGTTACATGACATTATTAATGAATCTATACCCGGCTGGTACATGTCAGATAATATTAGATTTGTTAGTTGACGATAAAGATTTGATCCCCGGTGATCCTGTCATTCTTTTTCAGACTTTCAGAAAGCATTCGACACAGTTAGTCATAAACTTATCATTGATGTTTATCGTTTTTAAACTTTAGACTATTTTTATTGGAGCCTTTAAACTCTTTACAAAGATAGTATTTAGTAGATTTAATATACACAAATGTGTGAGACAAGGATCTGCTACCTCTCCATACAGCTTTTTACTTGTAGGAGAAATTCTAAATTATTTGATTTGGCAACACTCGTTTATTTGATAAAGAATTTAAAGTCTCTCAGCTTGCAGATGATACCACTTTTTTAAATGACGTCAGGGAAATTCTGGGGCATTATCTGTTGTGTCTCTTTTTCTAGTATTTCTGGGTTGAAACCCAATTTAAGGCTGCACGGTTCAAGTCCCGGCTGGGGGACTTGAAACAGTGTTACCAATGGGGGACCTTTCTGTGTGGAGTTTGCATGTTCTCCCCGTGCACGCGTGGGTTTTCTCCGGCTTCCTCCCACCGTCCAAAATCGTGCTTCAAAGGTTCACTCTGAACTGTCCCTAGTTGTGTGTGTGTGACTGGCCCCTGCGACAGACTGGCGACCAGTCCAGGGGTGTCCTCTGCCTTCGCCCATTAATAGCCGGGTCAGGCTCCGGCAACCCCGTGACCCCGAAAGGGATAAAACGTTTTAAAAAATGAATGAATGAAACCCAATTTCAAAAATGTGAAATTTTGCCTCAAATAATATTACTGATAATGAAGTTTGTGCTATTCCGGTGGAAAAAAACATCACTTTAGAATTAAAGTTTTAAAACTTCAAAAGAATGTAAAGAGATGGAGGAAAGAAACTTTACCCCCGTTACTGAAACTATTAGAAAGAAGCTTAACAGCAAGGAGTTGTCAATACATGATAGGGTGCTTTAAGCAAAGTGGAAGGGATGTCTGAAGTATCTTATGTCTTCTCGTCACTAGATGTCACTAAAACTCAGTGTTCCGTTCTGGATAAAATTCGGTATAGTTATCTGTGGAAAAACAAAACCCATCAACTTAAGAAAAATGTCAAGTCAAACTCTTTAGCTAATGGGGGACAAGATGGTTTGACTTTTACTCTTTTCAATATGGTTTTGAAAATCAAATTGATCAAAAGACTTCTTCAGAAACCTAAGAGTTTATGGAATATTTTCCCAAATTATTTATTTGGTAATTCAGGAAGTCTAAATTTTGAAATTAAATTCACTTTCTTTGGCATGTTGGCCAGTTCTGTTATACTGGACCATGATGTTCAAACTCAACTTTTCTCCTGACAATTGCATTTTGTGGAACAATTCTTTCATTTTGCACAAAAGCAAAACTTTATTTTCCACGACTGGTTTGTTAATGAACTTATTACAGTAAATCAATTATTTGATGATGAGGAAAAATGGAACACATATGAAAGTTTCTTACACAAATACAACGTTCTTATACCTAAAAAAGTATTTGATATGATTATTGGATCGATTCCACATAGTTTATATTTACTAGAACAAAATGTAAAATGTGAAGATTTAAATTCAACTGAAAAATGGATTTCAGTTGGGGGAATTGATCTGGTTGATAGGAGGTGCACAAACAAGTTTATTAGAGCCCAGTTAGAGAATTATTCAAGCCCTATATGCAAACATAGGTGGCCATATTTACATAGAAATCAATGAAAAGCAATATTTTATTATGACAAAAATATGTCGTTTCTAACACAATTAAAAAAACTTGTATTCAAGATTGTACATAGATATTACCTAGTGAACAAAATATATGTCATTTTTTTCTCCAATGCTTGTAATAATTGTTCTGTCAGGAAGGGGGAGAGAGTATTGAACATCTTGATGTGGTTGCTGTGTTGTGTCTATTTTTTGGAATGACAATGCAATGGAATGCAATCTTACCTAACAAGTATGTTTGGAAAATTGTTTATTAATCGAAAAACATTATATTATTTATGTTTGATGATTACATTTTCTATTCTAATGGAGCATATACAATGAACTTGATCATAATTTTGTCTAAATATTATATTCACAAGAAAGAACAGTCAGAAAAAAATCCCCGTTTTAAATAATTTTAAAGAAACAGATCTAGAATTCTATCCAGCCTCTATAGAAAAATTACCGTAAATAATAATAATAATAATAATTAGACTATTAAAAACGTTTATTACTTCTAATTGGGAAGACCCCATTTCTTGATTTTCTCTTATTGTTTCATATTTTTTAATGAGTAAGACATGATTACATATATTTTCTGTTTTCTAGAATGTCCTAAATATTGTACTTAATAAAAAAAACAATAAAAAAAGATAGGGTAGTGACACTTTAAGGCATTATTGTTTGGAGCCAGATGCCAGGTCAGATGAGGAAAATGAAGACATTGGTGACATTTATCTGCAAGTGGATGCACCTGAATTGGAGCAGAGAAGGGAGACTACGAACCCATCCATGGCAGTTGCTGAGTCACTTTTATGATTGTTTTTCAAACCACATTTTAATCTACTCTTGATCCAAGATGATTTGAATAAAGAAATACTCAGAAATGCCATTTTAATCTTAAATTATTTTATGTATATAGTGGGGATCGAAGTTTGGGCACCCCCGATAAAATGTTCAATTATTGTGCATAAAGAACCCAAGCAAAAGTAGAAACAAAAATCCTAAAGGCATCAGTTTACAGATGAGACATTCTATTAATATGTCAAAAATGAGGCTTTACTTCCATCATTTACCCTTTCAAAATAACAGAAAATAAAATAATGGTGTCTGAAAAAGTTTGGGCACCCTGCAGAAATTACAGTATGCTCCACCCCCTTTGGAAAAGCTGAGACCTGAGAGTGTCATGGATTGTTCACAATCATAGTTTGCAAAGATCAGGTGATTTCAATCTGAAGGATTGTAAATAATCTGATCAAGTGACCTCGCCCCAACAATCAGCATCATGGGTTCTTCCAGCAGTTGTCCAGAACAATGAAACTGAAAATAGTTGATGATCACAAAGCAGGAGAAGACTATAAGAAGATAGCAAAGCCTTTTCAGATGCTGATATCCTCTGTTCAGAATGTCATTAAGAAATATCAGTCAACAGGAACAGTGGAAGTTAAAGCAAGATCTGGAAGAGCAAGAAAAATCTCAGACAGAGCAGAAAAGCAAGTCAAAACCCACGTTTGACTGCAGCATCCCTCCAGAAAGACCTGCAGACTCTGGAGTTGTTCTGCACTGTTCTACTGTCAACAGATACTTGTACAAATGTGGTCTTCATGGAAGAGTCATCAGAAGAAAACCTCTTCTATGTCCTCACCACAAAATTCAACCTTTGAAGTTCACAAATGAATATAGAAACAAGCCTGATGCTTTTTGGAAACAAGTTCTGTGGACTGACCAGGTTCAGATGGAACCTTTTGGCTGCAATGAGCAAAGGTACATTTGGAGAAGAAAGGGTCCAGAGTTTCATGAAAAGAACCTCTGTCCAACTGTTAAGCATGGAGGTGGATCAATCATGCTTTGGGCTTGTATTGCAGCCAGCGGCACAGGAAACATTTAATCAGTAGAAGAAAAATGGATTCCACCAAATTTTGGACACTAACTTGATTCCATCTGTGAAAAAGTTAAGGGGAGGATGGCTTCTCCAAATGATAATGATCCTAAACACACCTCCAAATCCACGTTGTCTTACATTAAGAGACAGAAACTGAAGGTTTTGCAGTGACCTTCAATCACCCCACCTCAACATCATTGAAAATCTATGGATAGACCTGGAAAGAGCAGTGTGGAACAGACATTCCAGGAATCTGAAAGAAGAAAGCAGCACATGGACCGCATCACAGAGCTCCTCCTGAAGAGTACAGCTGAGGACAGATGTCTCCATGGAGAAAGTGAGGAAGAATCCCCTCCTGAACCAGTAAGTGAATACAAAATCATGTGCAGAGTTTCAGCTTGTTTGTGATATGTCGTAATGTAACTGTGTAAACACATTGAATAGAAAAAAAAATGATGCTCTTTTCTAAATTGATTTTTTTAACACTAGGTGATGATGATGGTGATGAAGATTGATGAGATGCATCATGTACATCATAACCCACTAGTGCAGAAGCTGCAGGAGGGAAACCAGCAGTTTATCTTATCTGTTGAACGGCAGATTGAGAGGAAGAAGAGCTGTCGTCCAACCAAAGTCATTCCTGTACAGGACGTCCACACAGATGCTGATGGACTGACCAGTGGTGGGAAATGAGTGTCGTAATTGGTCTGAGTCAACATCTCTATGGCAACCACTCTCGCCAATCAGGAGTGAGCTTGTTGGGACGCCACATTCATACCACTTGAAAACGGGCTTGGGAGAACCTGTCAAATCTTTTGAATGTCGGATGTGACACCACACACTGGTGCTTTTGAGGTGTCTGATTAGTCAGTTTATAACTTGAATAAGTTGCACTAAAAAATAAATCTAAAAGAAATATGAGGATAAGGAAGAAAATGTAAAAAAGGTATCAGAGCAAGAATAGTTATTCTGACCAGTAGAATGACTGAGTAACAGCTGTTTCATTCTGAACAGAAGTCTATGGGATTTTGGTTTCTTAGAGCAAACGGGTACTTCCTGTTTGGAATGCCAAGGGGGAGGGGTCACTCAATCCAGTTTTCCTTTGGTGTTTATCAGTTGAAACTGAACTTGACCTTTTTGCATGCTCTTACAGCTGAGTTTGTCATCAAAACCCACCTCGTGCATGTAGGGGTCCACAAGGATTTCAAAGGGACCCACAGCCAGCGAGATGTTGGGAGCTGCTGTGGGAATGGGAAGCACATAGTGGAACGTTTTCTTCCTCATATCATGTGTGTAGACGGTTTCAACCAGGTCTCCACAGGATACAGCCACCATGGATGCATCCACGGTGAACTCCAGCTTCCATGTGCACAGCTCTGAGTAGGAGTCCACACAGGGGAACCAGAACCTGGAGAAGGGAGGAATTGGTCATTCTTTATTTCTTAGAACAAAAAATCACAAAAGGCAAGCTTTTTGTGATTTTAGCTTTCCCTGTTTTGCCCTGTTGTTTACTCTGTTTCTGCAAAATGCAGATAAAGTCACCTGGTGGAGTTCTGGTAGCCAAAGGAGAAAATGTGAGCAGCCCTCTCAGCCATACTGCCCTCCACATCTGGAACAACAAAGTGAAGACCTCCTTTTGGTTGGTCCAGGGAGAAGTCTATGTACACCTTCAACACCTTAAGCTCTGCAGACAAAAACAGAAAATGATTCTCCAGCTTTGGTCAGTAAACTGAGAAATGAAACTATGCTCCTCTGGTCACTCCCAACAGAAAATGTAAGGAGGACCAATGAAACACTGAAGGAAATAAAGTCACCAATCATTCACATTTCAGGTAGGGTTAGCTATTATGACATCATGACCTGCTACCAGATTTAACACCACAACACAAGTGCTGTGAGTCGCTGTGACCATGAAGACAGCCAGCCTGCTTTGAAGTTCTCCTGGCTCATTCCTGTCCTCTGAGTTCAGACAGATCATTTCGAACTAAAGAAGAAACTCTGTCAAATGACATGAAGAACTCTGACAGCCCACTTTACTTTGATCCCCATCTCACCATCTCCCTGTTTCCAGAGTTCAGAGGGAACTTTGATAACCAGCTCTCCGTTTCCAGCATCAGGGTCCACAGCACTCACTGCAGCCGTGTAGGCACTGGAAAAATAGTTGAGGTTCCTCCTAAACAGACACACCAAGACACAGTTTAGCCATCAAAATGACAAAAGCGGCATACGGATGTTTTTTGAAAATGTGCAGCATCCGTATGTATACTGGGTTTAGTTCACTGTCTCTAGTTCACAGTGTCAAATAGAGCAGAGCAAAATAGTCCAGGTGGCTGGCTGGCTGCATAAGAACCTGCAGCAGGATTCATTCAAGTGGATTTTAAAGAGGGAACAAAATATCACTTTCTGCCGATGATGAGATTGGTAAAGGTTTGAAGTTTGAAGTGGGGCGGCCGTGGTGCAGCGGTAGGGTGGTCATCCTCTGATCGGAAGATTACAGTTCAATTCCCGCCTTGCCCACACATGTGTGGAAGAGTCCTTGGGAAAGACACAGAACCCCACATTGCCTCTGATGGAATGTTGGCGCCAGTGTTGGGCAGCGGAGCCTCCATCAGTGTGTGAATGAAGGTAGAAAATATACATCTAGCTATGCAAGCCTACGCCATTTACCAAGTTCAGCTTTGATCCGTACTGCCTTGATGCTTTGTAGTCTCTGGAGTAGTAGCCTCCACCTTGTGGGACATTCCTGGAATAACCTCCTCGGGTAGGCGTCCTAGAGGCCTCTAGACCAAATGCCCGAGCCATTTTAAAAGTGAGTGGAAGGTGATTAAGAGCAGCGTTTCCCAATCCTGGTCCTCTGGGCACACTGGCCTGCATGTTTTCCATGTTGCTTATGCACACCAGATTCAGCTCATCAGCAGGCTCTGCCTGATGCCTGACAATTAAGGTCATCAAAGGAAGGTGTGTTTGAGCAGGGTTGGACTGAAAAAACTGCAGGAGTGTTCCTTGAGGACCAGGGTAGGGAAACACTGCTTTAGAGAATTCCATCACTGACATGTTCTGATGAAAGTGGAGGACTTGAATAAATAGATGCATAAAAGATTGCCATATGGTTTTTAAATCCTTTTGAAAAGCTAAAGAAACAAGTTCACTTGGCTAGAATATGGTTTCAAGTTCACACGGGTTGCAGCAGAGTGATTTTCCCTGTGGAAAAGCCAAATAATCCGTTGACACTGGGAGTGAGAGGCTTCGGTCTTCTTATCTTTGAGCTGTCAAAACTTGCTTTACTCAAAAGGCACATAGAAGTTCAGTTAAGTCCTGCTGCCTTCTGGGTGTAAGCAAGAAATCATTTTTGTCTTTATCACTGAAATGAATCTTTTCAGTTAACGCAGTAACCTTTCACCAAGGATTTTCATTTAATTCCCCAGACATGTCTACATTTTCTCTCATTAAGATATTTTGCTGTTCATGCATTTAAGTGACAATAATATTTATTGTAACCCCAAGTTTTCAAAGTCTGTATTTAACACACAATGACTCAAAACATACTGATAACTAGATACCTGCTATAGTGCAAACGTGAATGCTGTAAATTGAATGTGGCTGCTAAAAATGCAAGAGCTTATAGCTGAAAATGATAGCTAAAAACACTAAAGCAGATCCTACTTACTAAAATATTAGCTAAATGCCAAATTAACCTAAGAAACTGGAAAACTATCCAATTAAGCCAAAACAGCAAAAACTAAATGATTTGCTAAATTTCAAATTAGCCTTGAAACAAATGAAAATTGTCTAACTTTGCCAAAACAGCTTGAGTGTTGCACAAATAATAACCAAACTTCAAATTAGCCTAAAAAAACTGTAAAATGTTTAACTAAGCCAAAACTGCTAGCATGTTGTTGAATGCCAAATTACCCTATTAAAAAATATTGTTTCCATAATAGCCTAAAAAATTATAGAAAGTAGTCAAAATATTAGTTAAACTGCAAAATAGCAAAATCAGTAAATGCCAAAATAGCCAAAAGGCCTAGCATAATACTAAAATAACAACTAAATGCTTCAAAATAGCTTTTTAAAAAAACAGTAGATGCCAAAACAGCAAAAGAAAAAAAAAAAGCTGTCATGTTGTTTAAATGTTGGCTAAACTCCAAATGAGTTTAAAAATCCAAGCAGATCCCAAGCTGCAGCTCTGCAGCTGAAAGTCTACTTGAGTTCTGTTTTTACTTTTGTAGAGCTGAAAGTTTTTAGTTAAAATGGAGAATTTGAATATTCCATTAATCATTTTTAATGGTGTTAAAAAAGCGGTAGTTGGTTGAATAGTTTAAAAAGTAGAAGAGTTATGAAGCACCCATCTCCTAAAAGAGCTGAATATGTTGATAGCTGAATAGGTGAAGGAGCTGAAGAGCTACAGACGTCCAAAAAGTCTACAGAAAAAGAATGGATCACTATAGTGTGATGCTACACAGCATCCACACAACAAGAATGAAAGGCAACAATTGAATCCCAGCAATAAATGTATAGTTCCCCAAAAAAATCCAGGAAAAGCCAGGAAGAGCAGGATCCACTCACTGCTTGGACTCGCTGTGGCACACCTCCAGTGTAGGATCGTTGTAGATGAATGGAGCTTCCAGTTCATTGACTCGGACCCTGTAGATACGACACTGCTTGCTGTTTAGCTTGATTCTGTTGAGGTTGACCACCGTGGGGAAAATGGTCAGCTCCACAAAGCCCTAGAGAATGCAGAACAAAGGATGTAGGAGGAAGAGCATTCTACAAGAATGATGCAGAGACAAGGAGAATGTGTTGGGCCTTCTCACATTCGCTGCTCTCTTGATACCTGCTGTAACTGAACAAATGAAGGTCAACTGTAAAATAAATAAAGCTTGCTGCTTTTCTGCAATGAAGATTAGCTAGCTTGTTATAAGGGTGGCTCCCTCCACTGGAGAGAAATGAGCTGTGCATTTACCAGCATCACCTCTTACAGTAGTTTGCAAAAGTATTCGTACCCCTTGAACTTCTCCACATTTTCTCACATTATGACCAAAAACATAAATACATTTGATTGGAATTTTATGTGAAAGACCAACACAAAGTGGCTCACACTTGTGAACGAACATATTTACAAGAGTTCCATTTTTTTTACAAAAAAAAAAACTGAAAAGTGCAGTGTGCAAAAGTTTTTCGGTGTTCTGGTCAGGTGAGACCAAAATGGAACTTTTTGGTCTAAATGCAAAGCGCTATGTGTGGAGGAAATCTAACACTGCACATCACTCTGAACACACCATACCCACTGTCAAACATGGTGGTGGCAGCATCATGCTCTGGGGCTGCTTCTCTTCAGCAGGAACAGGGAATCTGGCTCTCCATCTAATCTGACTCAGATTGAAGTGTTTTGTAAGGAAGATTGGACAAAGATTTCAGTCTGTAGATGTTCAAAGATGGTAGAGACAAACCCCTAAAGACTTACAGCTGGAATTACAGCAAAAGAGGGTTCCACAAAGTATTGACTCAGGGGGTGAATACTTTTACATACTGAACTTTTCAGGGCAGCACAACCCAGCATCCTTCTGTTCAGAATCTCTGCAGTTTCATCAAGCTCCCCTCCATCATCCCCCCGGGACCCCACACTCCACCTCTGGATGTACTCACAATGACGGACTTCCTCTGGAAGTTGATGTTGTTGATGCACACCACCTGGTGGGTCGTAAAGGTAAAGAAAACATCTGTCAGCAATTCTCCATAAATCTGAGAAAACCCTAAAAGTCCTGTCCAGAAATGACAGGACCACAGAACAAAGAGAGAGCTCTCTGCTAACACAGCTGGGGTTTCGAACCCCCATCCAGGGTGTCATGGCTGGACGGGGCAGATGGCGGCCCACATCCAGCAGCAGCTTCAGCGACCGCGCTCAGCTGTTACAAGTTTGAAACGAAAATCCGACCGAAATACTTATAATTTAAAGGGCCGCGGGCTCTCAAAGCCTTTGTCCTTCTTCCTGTTCATCGTGGCTGCGGGTTCTGTGGGCCCACAGAGCGGGAGAAACCGGCTCCGAAGCCCCAGAGGAAAGGCCAACAGCCGCGGCGAGGTCGCCTGGGCCAGCGGGGCAGAGGACAGGTCCAAGACGGTCTCTCTGGATTTTACCGACGGTTGTTATGGTGCCTTGCCGCCATCCGCTTCCCCTCGTTTTCCGGTGCTGTGAGCCTCTTGGTGCTGCCCTCTACAGTCTAGGATGATGAAGTGCACTGAAAGAGCAGAGAGAGAGAGACAGAGACAGAGGCACCCAGCTGCAGGAATGTAATGGCGGATGGATACGTCATGGCGGGTGGACACCCAGTGCATGCCGGAAACGGAAATTGTTCTTCGTGTATTTTGTTTTAAGAAACACGTCCGACAAACACAAGTTAAAAATATTTTTTTAAGAATTGTCCATATATAGCAACTGTTATTTTCTTGCTGAAACATTGTACGAAAATTGCAATTTAAACGAAAAAATGCGTCAGTCATTTACTGCGGTCACGTAAGCCGCTGTTCGCTCAGCCGCTGTCACGCCAGCCGCGCTTTGAAAGTGTCGTGCGCCCATAGACATTAATAAAGAGTAGACGCCGCATCGACCGCTGCTGCCTATTGGCGCTGACGAGCCGTCGGGCCGCCATCTTGGTCCGGTTGCCGGACTTAGCAGGTCTTGGCAGTAATAGAATATTCTGATAAACATATGAGATGGTAGCTACCATAACACTGTGTAAAACCTAGGCATTTTGCAAAAAAAAAAAAAGAAACAAAACACACAAATATATGACAGAGAAGCAAAAAGTACTATTCAGCTTATTCAGCTATTCAGTTTTAATAAATGAATAATATATACAATATAATTCATATATAGTGTCAATATAATTCATTTTTATAGAGAATCAATATCATTCATATATTTATAGAGAATCAATATCATTCATATATTTATAGATATAGATACAGTATCAATATAATTCAGAAAGAGAGAGAGAATGAGAACAACCATAAATGACTAGTCAGGATAACAAGAACATGACAAATAATAAACCATATTCACATATGTACAAAGTTGCTCATGGAAACTTTGAGCTAAAAACCCTGAAGGAGGACTGCTTTGCAGAGCTTTTTTCTTGTGCTCCCTTTCTGCAGGTCAAGGGAGGTGAGTTTGGCAATGTGGTGCAGCCTTATCTTCAAAAACACAACCAATGACAACAAGTTGGAATGATGGTTGTCAATGCCAAATTGTGTCTCCTCAATGTGTTCCCCAAGCAGAAAAACATCTTCTGTTCCAATCTCCTCACGGACGATGTGCGTAACTGTCGACAGCTTTGGAGCTTGCTTTGTTGAAGCCTGGAGAATGACTCTCTCAGCCGCTCCCAGCACCTTCACTGTGCATAGAGATGGAATCGCTAGCTCACCGTTGTTTTTCAGGGCTAGAAGGTGGTACGGAATATATGATTTATAAAGTCTGATTTAGCCTTCATAGCCGAGTGAACACCGGCACTATAGCTAGCATTAGCTGGCTAAGCTTTCGCTGGTATAAATACTGGACATAAATACACTACAATAATATTATATTTACAAATTACAACCAAATAAAAATATCTTACTTTTGAAAAGTAATCCCCTGAGCCCTACTCTCAATAGTCCGCCTGTTAGAACAAGAATACGCCACACAGTGCTCAGGCATCGTAACTACTACCGCTGTTTGGGTTTGTGTATGTGGGGAGGACGACCGGGCCAAGATGGCGGCCGCATTTCTTGCGGCCCAGCAGCCAATGCGGCGTCAACTCTTTATTAATGTCTATGCGTGCGCAAGTATTACACGGTTTACGGCAGAGCCTGAAACCCAGCAGGAACCCTTTATCTTATTTCTACATATTAAAATGTCTGATATGACATAAATATCTCTCCTACCTCAGCGGCGTTCCAACGGCTAGACCGGCGTTCCGGTCATCCGCCGTTTTTTTTCTATTAAAGCAGATTTTTTTTTTAAATGAAAGCCCTGCCCCGTTGCCTCGCCGGATTTGACCAGAAATTTCAACCAATCAGATCAACCAGAAAGGTTACCGCCCCCTGAGTGACAAAACACTCCCTGAAACTGAACGAGCGAAGAAAAAAACTGAGCTCGCGCGGTGAGAGATCTGTGCGCGCTCAGTTAGGACTGCGCGGTGCAGTTGTAAGATACGCTCACTCAGTTATCAAATAGGCGCCATTCAATTAATGGCAGAGATGTGACGCCATATATAAATACTTAGAAAATAGACATATAAAGAAAGAAAAAACTATTCTCTATCAAAAATATTTGAACTTGAGTTGCTTATTTGTTATAAATGTCAGTTACGAAATGACAAATTCAGAGTGAAGTCACAATTACAACTTTTAAATGTGAGATTTTTATTTTATGTGGCAACTTTGCTGCATAATTCCAGGCCTTAAATATGAAACATTATATATTATATTATCTGCCCCCATTGCTAAATCAACAAAAGGGAATCAAAGTACACTAAACAAAAAAAAAAGAAAAATTATCTTTACATAAATATGAAGTCCAGCCTACACTTGAAATGAACATATAAACATAAATAGATACACATTTACATAAATAGTTATCTACACAAACCCTCATTTATACATATTTACCTGCACAAAGTCCTTACTTTCCCTGTTATCACCCCCTTATAAGGGCACTACAATTCCACATGTTAGGACCGTATACTGAAATTGATCTCTCATTTATTTCATTAATTTCGTTTATAAGGCACCTTCCACCACCAGCCTAGGAGGCCCAAAGTGCTGTACATGAGAAAAACAGAATACATCATGTAATCTAACAACTTAAAAGACAAAGAGACAGACTAAATACAGAGATTAAAACCAACTTAATAAAATAAGATAAAACGTTAGCTAGGCAGATACGACAGCAATGTAATGGAGGAAGAGTTTGGCTTTAAAACTCTCCAAGACTGTAACCTCTCTGACAGATGATAGATTGATTCCATAGTTTGGGAGCCAATACAGCAAAAGCACGGTCCCCCCAAACTTACATACTAGAGCAGTTAGAAGCGCGGCTACGCACGTCAGATGCTAAGCCTGTTAGCCAAATTATTACCCGCAGTGCAGCTCGCAATACCGGATCAAAACTGCCGAGCACTCAAGCCCCTCCGGGGCAGCAGCCGGGGAAAACTCAGGATGGGTTTGTACTGGTGGGAAGGAAGCATAGTGCTAAACGTAAACACTTAGAGCTACCGAAGCTCCCGCTACATAATAAGTTTTCTCCCCTCTGCAACACGACAGATGAACCGTCAACTCTGGTCATCGGTTCCTCTGAAGTTAGACACGTGAAGCTCCCGACAGCCACAGTCAGGTGTTATCCGAGAGCCAGAGTTGGTGACATAGAAGGAAACCTTAAAATGTTAGCTCAGAGTAAGTCCAGGTTTTGTGGAGTTGTGATTCACACAGGCGGTAATGACGCCCGACGGAGACAATCA
>BSAI01000185.1:874196-916972 GCA_036245035.1 Adrianichthys oophorus | reverse complement strand
TATTCTATTCTATTCTATTCTATTCTATTCTATTCTATTCTATTCTATTCTATTCTATTCTATTCATCCAGGTTGCACAGTTTTGGACCAGACTTTTCTATGAGCGGTAGCACGCGGATCTCTGCTCTCACTGGTTGCTGGTTTGTTTATTGTTAACGTATTAACAGTTCAAGCATTTTAGTCAGGGACAGTTCTTTCCCTCATATGCTTTTTTTGGTTTTCCTTTAATATGAATAATCTACAAGCAGGGTTTCATAAATCACCAGGATTAGTGGTGTAAAGAATGGTGTTTTGGTCATCGAAAGCACTATTTTTACACACGTTTTAACATAGCATGTAATTTACAGCATCCTTTATTGTCCCAAGACGTGCGTAAAACAGGGCGTTTTGTCGTATCCAAAAACCTGTTCTAGTGCATTCAAAACCGTGCTTCCAAAACACTGTTATGTTTGAATAAAAAGATTAAATAAAAAGGCCGGGCACATGTCATCATTGATTGCTTTAGGCTAGCTGTTAAGATAGCAGTATTTTGTATATTTCTGGTCCAGAAATTGAGTTTAACTCCTGGACATACACAGTGGATTCTTTGTGAATATTTTTCTTTTACTTCAACAAGATTTATTAATGTTAATATTTAAAGTAATTTGTGTTAAGGTTTAGCAAAAATAAAATCAGAGTCAATGAAATATCAAAGCTGCACATCAGGATAGCAGATCTGGCATTCAAACCCATATACTACTGAGGAAAAAAATGAAGGCTAAGTGTAACCAGTCCTCACCACTGAGGAACACTGGCAAGTTTGGAAGTGTTTATCAGTCAGCCACCCAGGAAGTGCTGTGTCCAGAGATCAGGTTATCATGAAAGATTTTTCACAATTTTTAAATGGGAATGAAGTGTTTTTGTTGTAACATCATGTTAGTTGGGTAATGTCAGGGTTCAACCATCCATGTCCTCCTCCGGCCACCAGAGGGAGGCTTCTCCAGAGTATGACTGTCTCTGGCAGTCTTCCTCACTCCAGCTCCCAGCATGCATCATCCTCCACTCCTGTCGTCACAGCTGCTGCCCATCATCATCATCACAGCCCTTTATAAGCCTGCCCTTGACTCAGCTCCATGCGAGGTCTTGTATTGCTTTTCCCTGACTTACAGGCTGGCCTTTTCTTAGGTTGCCCCTCTATGTCTGACCCTTGCCTGTTTTTTGCCATCCTGCCTTGCTCCTTGTATCTGACTTCTGCCTGAACTCTGACTACACCCTGTCCAGCCCTTGCCTGTTTATTCTTGTAGATAAACCTGTTGCATATGGAGCCAACTGTGTCAGCCTCTGCGTTACAGGTAATCTGACTACAAAAATATTTTTTTTTATTGTCGGCGACAAAGACAGCTTGCTTTGATACTGTTAGTAGTTTATCAATGAAACATGCATTTGTAAAAAAAAAAACAACAAAAAAAAAACACTACAATCAAAACAGTGCTGTTGCTGAAAGCCATCAAAAGAAAACGATACAAAGAATCTGCCTATGCCCTGGAGTCTAATTCCTGTACGGGAAAATTACAAAGTGCTACTGTCATAACCACAAGGCTTCAGCATCTAACCAGGAGATACACTCTGCCTTCGACTTTTTATTCCAACAAAACAGCATTTTTGACTCACATCTGTGACACAACAAAACTGCCTTTTTGGACGCATGGTTGTGATCACGCTACGTGTAGTTTTGTACGTGATGAAACATGGCTTTTTACACCGGTCTTGGAACAACACAAGAAAACAATAATGACTTGATACTTTTAAAACATGCGTAATAAACTGCACTTTTGATGGTCAAAAAGCTTTTACCAGCACTTTATACCTTTCACTTGCCGTAGACTGCAATTGCATGTGCATCCTTGAGCTGACCGCTAACAGGATGGCAAAGCTCTTCCAAAGGGAGGCGCAGTTGAAAAACGCTCCAACCAGACCAGTTCAGACAAAATTGAATGTGATGTGAAGCACGAGCAGACTGTTTAAATAAAATTTGTTTGAAACGTTCTGTGCGTTCTTGTCACTTTTGTACTTCATCAATTAACATTTATTTGACAAATGACCTGTTTTAGTTTTTAGGTTTTTTTTTCATTCTGAAACTTAAATTTGATGTTTTATATGTTTTAATAGCTGCTGATGGATACTGTGGTACCTATAATTCATTTTAGATACTGATGTCAAAGGATAAATTTTACATTATTGAAGCATAAAAACACTATACATTGAAACATAAAAAATGATAATTACATATTTTTCATTTTTCTGGGGTGTTATTTTACCTGGTAAGAAAAATACTTTTTAGGGTAAATTTTAATCAATGTTTTTAGCTATGCTGTCACTACTAAAAGCCAAAGGGTAGCGATGTTAAGACTTACCCAATGTAATTATTTTTTCCTCCTGCCTAAAATAATTGAGCAATCTCCAAACAATTTAAATTTCTAATGACTTTAACCCTGATGAGTATGTTTTCAGTGTGCATGAATTTTATGTCTGCATTAAAATGTGGGCTCTAGAACATCAAATTGTATAAAGTAGATTCTGCCCCCTCCCCCATTCATCCACTTAATTTGGGAGAGACCCACAGTTAATGATTCCCTCCACCCCTTCCCTTTACCTTCACACACCTTTCCAGCACCTTCTCAGCCGACGAGAGCGCGTGCAGCAGCAGAGGGTGCCAATATGCTGGTTTCAGACCGTTCCAAACACAGTGAAATAACAGATAATAGAAAACCATTAGTGGTGCAGTTTTATTTTCTCCAAGCGCTGAGCTGGTGCCCCCTTTACATTGCCGCCCTGGGCAGCCGCCCACACTGCCAGTGCCTAAAACCGCTACTGATCTGATAACTGGCAGTGCCTAACTGTTAACTGGGTCTTGTTCTTTCCATTTAGCTGCCTTCTCAGGACTTACTGTACTTGTTGGAGGTGTTTGGTTGTTGCAGCTTTCGTTGTAGCCTGCTCTGGTTTGCACTTTGGCTGTAAAATTCCAAGGTACTTGTAACTGTTCTCTGTCTTCAGTTAGGAGTAAGGGAGTGTGAGCCTTTCTGTCTGGGTTAGGATTATGTGCGTGTGTGTGTGTGGTAAGTGAATTGTGAAGCATGAGACTTGGTTAGTCTAATGTAGTGTATGTTGCACGCCCTTGTGACATGTGAGTCATGGTGCCTTTAAGCTGCGTTCACATTGAACACGATTCATGCATCAGAGTCATCCGGTTTCAATGTTAAATCAATGCACAGATGCAAACTGACACCTGTTGGCATGATTTGAGTGTTGCGGCAGAGCCCATCCAGAGTTAAAAAATGTTAACTTTGGGTGAAGGCGAAGCATCTCGTCAACCGATCAGGGACTCAGCTTTGGAGAAGTGACTTGTTAAATGATGCAATCACAGACTGGAGTCCAAATCCAACATGAGGAGAAGCTCATCTTTCTTCTGTACTTTATGACATTTTTCTTATTGCCATCTAGGCAATGATGAAGAGGTCCTCTAATTTTATATTTATTTTTGTGAGGGTTCTGTTTCTTATTTTGGTTTTGATGTTGTTTTTGTTCATGTTCTGAGTTGCTTTATCAGTCACACTAGGTTATACACAGCTGTCTTTATTTTAGTTGATTGCCCTCAGCCTATCTATGGCTGTGTCCGAATTCATGCCCTAACCCCGAACTACTAAAAATTATATAGTGTGTCACTATATACTGCTGGACTATGTAGTGCCCTGGATTTTGAAAGCAGTTTGGACACCGTGCTCACTACGTTTTGGCCGCCGTTCTCCTTCGGGTGTTGTTTATATGGCGGTGGACAAACAGCAAAATGTTTGCATTACCGCCACCACCTGGTCTGGAGGCGAACTCTTTTTTTTTTTAAACGCCGGTGGTGACGTCACTAAGTTTCTGAAGGAAATTATAAATATTAACAGTTTACGAAGGCTATTTATGAATCTACTGTTCTTTTAATGATGAAAACGATTCTGGTTTGTAAAAAATATCATTGCAAACATGTTTGTGGCGATATTTAATGTTTCTGTTTATAAAATACACTGTCAAATCACTAGTCCATCACAATGTTTTTTTTATTTTCGCACCACAGAACCATTTATGGGCTCATGCGAGTAGGCATTTTTTTTCCTGTAGCTGACTGAAAATGCCCTCAAATTTCAATTTTTCCGTGTTCCTGCTAGCAATAATTCAAGTATGTCTGATAAGATCAAACCAAAAACGGGCTGAAATGAGGCACAGGGAGGCCAGGAGGAGAAGCAGACATCTAAGATGATTTATTCTGGCTGCCCTAGCAAGAGACGGACAACTTGTATATGTCATCTCCCTTGAGCGACTTGCTTCTGCCATCTTGAAAGGCATTCAAACGGAATGCATTGTGGTCTATCTTTTCCAATGTAGTGACCATCAGTGTACACTTGTTTTTCGCAGAGGATTCTGGGACATTTCCAGTGCACTCAATTTTTTTTATTTTGGATTCGGACAACACGGGAAAATGGCGACCGCACTATGTAGTGAGTAGTGAATGAATTCGGACATAGCCTAAATGTCTGATTTTCAGTTCATCCTTGTCAGGTCATCTGCTTTGTTCTGTCATCCTTTTTGCTTCCCCATAGTTTTATCATGTCTCAGTTTATTTATTAAATGTTTTACATTTCTGCCACCAAACCGGGTCTCCTGCATTGTGGGTCCTCCGCCACCATTTCCTGACAATATGTTCCCTTCTTGGACTAATGCGAGACAGCAAGTCATCAAACTGGGTCTCAGAGACATGGAAGCACCACTGAAAGCAGCCGTCATTCAGGCTCAAGAGAAACTGAACAATTTCATGAACCCAGATCCAGGGATATGAGACGCACAATGACTAAACATATTCTAGACTATTCTCGACGTACAATGCTTTTGTGGCGCTTTTTCAAATAAATCTGATCTCTAAACATCTTTTGTGTCTTCTTTGAATTGTAAATGAGATATACAAAGACACTGACAGACACTGCTAATAGCAATCAAGCAAAAAAACGTTTGGTGGTGGCTCTTCCCACACAGGTCAGGGGAATAAGTTTATGAACACATTTTTGGACAAGTGTCAAGTAGCAAATTTGTTGCACGTCCAAATAGAGGTGGCTGACACAAATTTGATGCACAAATCCCAGAGGTAGGATCAAGTCATTGGATTTAAGTCACAAGTAAGTCTCAAGTCTTTGTCCTCAATCCAAGTCGAGTCACAAGTCAAAAGCAGGCAAGTCCAAGTCAAGTGTCAACCAGCCTCAAGTCATTGAATGTTTCAAGTCCTTTGAACAACAGTCTATTATTATTTACACAGACCATGTGTGCTTTTAGGAACTGCATTTATTTACCAACATTTTGCAAGCATATTAGCATATGCAAGCATCTGAGCTCATGCATTCCCACTTCAAAAACCCAAAATTGTAAACACTTGTCTACAATTGTGGTTACCCGGAGATAGAAGGGAACCAGAGTAATGTCTGGATAGTAACTCCGTTCACTACAGACCAGTAATGTGCAGTCAAGTTTGTGGCTGGTGAATCACTGACTTTAACAGAGTCAGATTTACAAACATATGAACTAAAATATATTTACCAGCTAATGACAGTGTTTCATCTCTCATATCAGCACATCTTTTTATAAACAAACCAGATACATATTGGACAAAGGAAAAATGTTAAATGAATAGTGGCTCACTGTGCCGGTCGAAGGTAATGAGGAGCCCTAGGTGAAGCTCAACTGCGGTGCCCCCCAAAACACTATTTGGAAGACAAATGCCACATATTTTTCCCATATAAGATAAATACACATGTTTTGATAATCAGTTTTAAATTGACTGAAAGTTGATAAGCTTTTAATTAGGAAAACTTATGACAGAAAGCGTCATACAATAAATATATTTTTACATGTACAACAATGACATCATATAGCCTAAAACAGGAGAACCAATCTCATAATTAATGCTGATTATTTTAAAGGCACATCTGAAATATTAAAATGAGACAAAATATGTTTAAATGTTTCCAGAGATATATTTAACCAAATAAAATATGGTTAAATATTTATAATTTTCTGATGTCACTAATACCTCTATATACAGTCAATGATACTGAAGCATTCATCCTACCCTGCTACCATAAGAGATATAATGGGCTAAGGATGGATGGAAGGATGAGACCAAATCTATAGAAACTAAGGGGGGAAGTACCTCTCTGAAGAAATAAAATAAAATTGAAGCTGAGCTCCAGGGAGTTCCAAATGTAGTCCAGCCAGCCTCATGGCCCTGCCGGCGGTCCTGGCTATTTCCTGCGTGTCTGTCCCGCTATGATCGTTTGCGTCCTGCCCATTACCGATATATGAGAAGACCCAGATCGTTACTTGCTGCAGGTGTCAGGGATCTGAGCAGTGGAAATGTTTGAGTCACCTGTGTCATATCTGTGATTACAAAGAGCTGCCAGCACACCCACACAATGTAACCAAAACCGAGAGTTTACTGTCATTCATGCAACTGCAATTTGTGATTAGCTGATAAGCTAGTGTCAGCATTCATTTCTTACAGATCTTTGTGTAACTTCCAGAGTTGGATGAAGTTGGTCATTGTTGATTCTTTCAGTAAAACTTTTAGCCGCATGTTCAACAAACTGCAAACCTATTTTTGTTAACAATCTCACAACTTTTATACCGGCACTAGCAACACCTGCAAACAGGAACTGGCATTCTGATTGACAGATAGCGTCATCTATATCATATTCTCCAGTTTGATTGGTTGGAATGTTGCCTCAAACCAACGTGGGCCTAATTTGATTGGATGCACACACGCACACTTAGAGAGGCAGAGACCGCTGAGTGGGCTTTGTCAGTATACTTTTTAATCTTGGATAGCGGGAAAACAGCAATTCTTTTCAAGCCAGAAGGCTAAAGTCCAAGTCAAGTCACAAGTCACTGCGGTGAAAGTCCAAGTCGAGTCTAAAGTCGTCAAATTCATGACTCAAGTCTGACTCGAGTCCATGTCATGTGACTCGAGCCCACACCTCTGGCGAATAGCGTTCAGTGTGAATGCACTATCGCACCACACTCTAGTCACTGGTAAGGTTTTGAGCACTGGCCCCTTAAGCTTTGTTTCCACTGAGTTGTCAGACGAATGACGTTTGTGACAAATCGGAAGAGTCACGTGACCGAAAAAAAAATCTGCGAATTTGTGAAACTGTGAATAAAGAAACGCAAATATGCAGGGGAAAACTGTACTTCTGATATGGCATGTATGACAGGAATTTAATGAAATTTGAAAAACAGTTGCATGTAGGTAAGAGGAATATAACTGTAAAAAGGACAAAAAAAACTTTTCCCTTAGGAGCGATAGATTGATGCTTTGTATAAGACGTCATCAATTTCTAGTCGTCATCATTTTCTGCCAATCAACAGGTGGCTATAGCGGCTCTGCCCCAATAACCGTTCCATACACAAAATATGCTCTGATTGTCAGGCTGCACACAAGAAGCACACACACTTAACAAATAAACAGCACTCAGCGGCCTCTTGTGCAGCCTGTAGGATTGGGGTTTAAAAAAATGAAAAGTCTGTATGACTTGCCTGCATCTCACCTACTTTATCCTTACTTTATTCTTGCAGTTGCATAGCTGTTCACCATAACTCGTAGCATGCCCATGAAAAAAATGTGCATGATAATTTTTGCTCTACTGGCTTACTGAGCGGTCTACGGCCTTGCAATAGCATGTGGGCCAGCTGCTTGCTCCGTATCTGTCTGCTCATTTTTCACCTGCAAACAGCCTGCATCTAGCCGTAAGGGCAGTTTTGACTTAGCTCTGAAGCCTTTAAGACTCTGGCTGAGGGCAAGGTGGCAAGGACGTCCATGACCCCAAAGACACCTGCATGTGAGAAGGAGACAGAGAGAATCTACTACCTAGGAAACCTGACACTAGCCACTGAGACCAGGCCCAGAGGGACTACTATAGAATGGCCCCCAGGAACAAAGAGCAGGGGAGCACAGGAGCATGGAGAGTGGAATCCCCAGACCAATCAGAGACAATGCCCCTGACACACCAATGTCCAGTATGTGGCCCCACCCACCTGAGTCTCACCAGACCCAGATTATTTATTATTTTTAATTTACCTATTACTTTTATTTAACCAGGATAATCCCATTGAGATATTAAACTTCTTTTGCAAGGGAGTCCTGTCCAAGAGGCAGCCACAGTTGCTTAAAAATACATGAAAACATTGAGACAATAAAACATTTAAAACACTGGTACATTTTAACAATACATAATGACCTAAAATATATGGAGTCATTAAAATGTGAAGAGGTAAATAATAAAACAATGTTAAAGAGAAACAATTACAGTATTTTGTGGAGTTCTGTTTTTCTTTGAGCTTGGCCTTGGAGACCTGTAATGATGGCAGTTCAATTCGTCTCCAACCTTTTTGTAAAATGTTCCAGACCAAGGCCATTTGATTGTAGGGAGTGGGAGGGAGAGAGGGAGTGACTGATTGACCTACGTCATTAATATAGAGAATAAACAAGAGGGGTCCTAAAACAGAGCCCTGCAGCACTCCCCTTTTTAATTGTGACTAAATCTGAACAAAGATCCTCGTGTTTAATACATTGTGTTCTGTTGTGTGGGTAGTTGGAGAACCATGCAGCTGCATGTTCTGATAAACCAATGCTGAGCAATCTGTATATTAGGATTGTATGGTTAACAGTGTCAAAAGTTTTAGACAGGTCAATGTAAAGTAAAGCACAGTGCTGTTTTTTATCAAGTGCCACAATTACATCACTTATCACCTTCATGGTAGCGGTAATAGTACTGTGTTTTTTTTCTGAAACCAGATTGAAACTGAGACTTTTTTTACTGGTCACACACAAGAGATTCTAATATTTTAGCTAAACCACAGAGATTTGTTATTGGTCTGTGATTTGTCATGACTGTAGGATCACTTTCCTTTAATAAAGGAAACAGAAAAGCTGATTTCCAAACGGTTGGGATTTCCTTTGTTTGGATAGAAAAAGTCAAAGAATTTAAAGTGTGCAACATAATCTTCAGCCAATTTTAAAAAATTGGGTTCAATCAAATCATTCAGATAAATAACCTTCTATGATCCAGGAGTCCAGTGTTGACGTTCTTTGAACTACTGCAACTAACAGTTTTTGCAATTAATGTAATTGCAGGTGAATTGGAAGCAGAGGAAAGTTGCTTTGTGCTGATGTAGCAAAACTTTACTAGAGGTACTGTAACACATATTGGTGCAACGCTGCTTTTCTCCAAGGCAGAATGAGTCGGAGTTACATTAATGGCATGGTCAAAGGATTTTGGTGGTTAAACTGTTTTTAGTGCAGGACACTGTTGGTCTCTCACATTGCTATAGATTAATTCTGGCGCATTTCTCTTAACTGGTTTGTATCCATTTGCTAAAAATTGATTGTGTTTCTTGTGATTCCACCACCAAGTCGGACTGACATCTAGACTTTGACAGCCTTATTAAGCTCCTAAATTGTTCTCTTGTAGATCTTCTGCTGGGCTCTAGTCATGGTTCATTAACTGATCAAGTGTGAGTTTCAGCTGATCACAGATGGATTTTTATTACAGTCCTCTGATACAAGAGGAAATTTTGCTCTGTTCCAAGATTATATATATATATATAAATAATAATTTAGACAAAACACTGTGCATCTGGTAGAAATGATCAAAGTACTTTAGCATGCATCTTGTTGAAAATCTGAGGAATCAATTAAATTTTCCCTCAATGACTGTAAATAACGTTCAGAACAAAGCTGACTAACAATTTTGTCCCAGTCCGAGGGAGATTGACAGTTACGTTTAGCTTCTTCCATTTTCTAATAATTGCTCCAACAGTGGATCTTTTTTCACAAAGATACTCGACAATTACCCCGTAGCCTTCCAGCCTTGTGGAGGTCTAAAGTTTGGTCTCTGGTGTCTTTGGGCAGCTATCTGGTCCTGGCCATGTTAGTAGTTCGAGTCTTACTGATTGTATGGGCCAGACTGGTGTCTTTATGTAACCATCTCAAACAGGTGCTTCTAATTTAGAATGCTAAGTGGAGTAGAGGTGGACCATTTAAAGGCAGACTAACAGGTCTTTGAGGGTCAGAATTCTAGCTGAAAGACAGGGGCTCCCATTGTACGGGTGACAGATAACAACAGAACTGGTCAGGATGGTTTTTGGACGTGTAAACGTTTGTGAATTGCTGTCATGCAGGCAAGAGAGGGCACTGGCCTTCCCATTCTTGGAGCCGGGACGATAGGTGATCTGAAAATGGAACCGTGAAAAGAACAGGGACCAGCGTGCCTGATGGGAGTTCAACCTCTTGGCTGATTTGAGGTACTCTAGGTTCTTAAGGTCAGTCAAAACCAAGAAGGGCTGTGGTGACCCCTCCAACCACTGTCACCATTCTGAGAAGGCCTCCTTCATGGCAAGCAGTTCTTGGTCTCCAACATAATAGTTGCACTCGGCTGCAGTTAGTTTGAAGAAAGCACAGGGAAACATTTTAGACGACTGACCATGACACTGGGACAGTACGGCACCTGCCCTGGTACTGGAAGGGTCCACCTCAATGATGTACTGTGCTGAAGGGTCAGGATGGGTGATTCAGTGAAGCGTTGTTGCAGTGAGTGAAACACCAAAGTGACTCCTGGAGTCCTGGGGAGGCGTTGGGGGGCCCTTTGAGCAAAGAGGTGAGAGGAGCTGCCACGGTGCTCAACCCACGGATGAACTGGCAGTAGAAATTGGCGAACCCCAGAAACCTCTGCAGCTCATTAACCCTTGTATGGTGTTCGGGTCTGTGGGACCCGTTTTCAGTTTTTCTATCCGTAGAAAAATGAAACAATTAATTTTTTTTACAACCTGAAATTCATCAGCTTTGGCTCATTTTCTGTGAAGAACATAAATCAAAACACATTTTCATTGACCGCATACTGTACACCCACCCTACACATATATATTACATACAGCAAAAATACGAACACCACACAAGGGTTAAAAGAGGTGGCTTGAAGCCATTGAAGAACTGCCTCCACCTTGCTGGAGACCATAGCGACTCCTTGGGCACTGATGATGTACCCTAGGAAGGAGATGGTCGTCTTATGGAGCGTACATTTTTCTCTTTTGGCGTAGAGATTTTTCTCGATCAGGCATTAAAGAACCTACCGGACGTGGGATACAAGTCCTCTATCTTTTTTCTTTACAAAGGAAAAACCTGCAGAAGCCTGGGACGTGGAAGGTCGGATGAAGCCCTTCTGCAGCTCCTCCTGGATATAATTCTGCATGGCCTCTGTCTTGGCCTGGAGCAGAGTTAACACTCTTCCCCTGGCTAACCAAGCAGCAGATTGATGGTACAGTCATCGGGTCTGTGGGGAGGTAGACAAGTGGCATATTGTTTATTAAATGCTTCACTCAGATTGTGATACTGCACAAGCAGTCAGGTTCAGTCAGACTCGTGCATGGATAGGTCAGTGGCAGGAATGCAACGGTGCTCTGCAACACCGGGAGGCATGTTAGTATGCCCAGAGCTCTGGAGACAGTGATGGCAATAGGCAATGGATCCAAAGATGAGTTCTATTGAAGACCAGATGATAGTGGGGTCGTGAGTCTACAACCACAGTAGGGCTAGGATGATGACACTTTGAGGAGAGTCAATAGAGAAGAGATGGACAGTTTTGTCATGAGTGTGTTGGAATCTGAGCTGCAGGTCTGATGTGAGAAACTGAATCCGGCCGGACCCCTGGGGATGTCCATCTACGGCAGTGTGATGGCTTCCTATCTTCACCATACACTCACCTGACATTATGCACACACTTTGGTCATTTACCTTGTTTCTTTACAAGCACAAGACATTTGTTTGGTTTAAAATGGCATTTATTCACACATATTTTAAGCTTCATTTCAATTTACTTTCACTAATTTAATGTTGTGGGTTTTTTTTTTGTTACCAGTGCTGGGAGGGATTATTGTGGCCGCTGCTGCCACCTGTTGCTGGAGCCATCAAGTCAGGCCTGATGCAACAAAACATGCCAGTCAGCAGAGGCCTTATATGCAGCAGGCTGCTAATTGGCCAGAGGAGAATAAAGTCTTATTGTGTTGAATATTGATTTAGTTTCAATTCTATTTGATTCTTGGTTAATTTACCATAATCCTATGGTAAATTGGACATGTTAATTTTGTGTTTTCTGTATTTTTGTAGTTTGTCTTTGTTCAGTTCCCCCGTGTGTGTCTTGTTGGTTTGTTCAGCCAATATATATGTTCCCTTGTGTTAGCAATCGGGACGTCAGTGAGTTTATGTTTGTCTATCAGTTGTCCTCATAGTTAAAGCTTCAGTTATTTTTGTTACTTTGACCTCTTAAACGCCCATTTTTGTTAATTTGGATCTCTTTTCAAAATAAATGTAAATATTTTTGATACTGCTTGTTGCCGTCCTTGCCTTTTACTGCTCGATCAACCCTAGGCAGAGACTGCCACCCACAAGTAGCAGGGAAGCAGAAGAACGAGATTAGAATAAGCAAAACACAAGTCGATGAAATTGCCTGTGGCCCCTGGGTCTATCATAGCTTGCTTTTTTATGGTTCTATTGGAAACGTTTTGTGATGACAGGAACTCAAAGGTAAGGAGATTGTCACTTACCGGCCCGCTTGATCGTCTGGGTGGACGATCGGGACAGAAAGCTCACGAGTGGCCGGAACAACCACAATACAGGCACAGGTTCTCCCGTATGCGTCTACTTCTTCCTTTGGGTGTCAGGTGGCTGGAGCCCAACTGCATAGGTTCCTCAAAGGTGGTGCGGTCGGAACTGGAGAAAGCAGCATGAGCAGGGGGGAGATCTGCTCTGGCGCTCCTCGGTCTTCTGGCTTGGAGGAGGTTTTCCAGACAGATGATCAGAGCGATGAGCTGATCCAAGTACATACTCTCGTTTCTGCAGGTGATCTCACGTTGTAACTCTGTGGAAAGCCCCTGACGATAAACAGTCTTCAGCCCATGGGGGGACGAGTTTGTTTGGGGCCCCAGGGTCCAGAATCGCAATGAGTAAGTGGCTGCAGTGTCTCTGTCCTGTTTGATGTCCATACGCTGGTCTCTGGGATCTTTACTGTGAGGTCTTCCAGCAGGAAGACCTCATGTAGGAGGCGTGTGAAGACCTTGTACACATGAAAAGGAATCAATCTCCTGACAAGATGGATGTTTTTTTTATAATCAATTGTCAACTTATTTAACTCTCTATTTCAATTTGGATGGCAGCTGCAATGCTTATCTTCATGGCTACACTTCAAACCATTATTTGGTAAATGGCGTGAACTTATATAGCGCTTTTCTACCTTCCTTCAAGGCCCAAAACACTTTACAGTCACAGTCCCATTCACACACATTCACACACTGATGGTGGCTCCACTGCCAAACACTGGCGCCAACCTTCCATCAGAGGCAATGCGGGGGTTCAGTGTCTTGCCGAAGGACATTTCGACACATGGCGGGAATCTGCAAACTATCAGAGGCTGAATGCCCTACTGCACCACGGCCGCCCCAAGATGAAGATTGTGGTTGGGAAAGGCACCAGTGGCAGCTTTGCACCAATATGCAACACTTTACAGTAACAAAGTGTTTACAGTAGTAAAGCAATCTTTTTCATAGAATGTTCTTGTGGTTTGTGAGGGGGGTGGCCTATCATCCAGCCTGCTGCTGGATGTGTCAGGATAGATTGGTAAGGCCTTTAAAGTGATGCAGTGCCTGTCCAAGAATTCTATCAAGATAAGAGCTGAGCAGTCCCTACAGGTGAACTGGGCTCACATGAGCCGAATTCCTGCTGCAATATGAACTAATTCACACAAAGAGGCATCCAGCCACACGAATGATGTGTGATTCACAGCCTTAAACACATCATGAAAATACTGTACAAAACTAAGATGAATGTAAAGATGGAGTACTCTGTAGATACTGGAATAGAGAACATAGATTTTCACTTTTGCATACAGAAAAGAAAAAGCAAACTTCTTCGTTTGTAGATTTATCACAATTTATCACACAATTAATTCTAATTAAACCTCTTCGAAGTAATCACTGTTTTGGAACCATGTGGTTTGTGGAGCCAGAAATCTTGAGTTTTGACACGTTTGTCCAGTACCACTATAAAAAAAAATTATATTTTATGCAATGATGCAGATGCAGCTTCCAGACATTAGGAGGTCATTGTCAAAATGTCTATTCGATTACATGCCTGCAAATACCAGATTATTGGGAGTAATCTTGTATTTTCAAGAAGACTTCAGAAATATGTTGTCAGAAAATTCTCTTATATATGAAGCTATCTGGTACCTATTCCAAACAACAAAAAATGTAAATGGTCTTTGGAGTTTTGATGATGATCGTTGCAGGCTGCTGTGCTTCTGATTGGGTGCAGCTATTTTCATTAGGTTAATTATACTGCAGGTATTTATAGAGCCATTTCAATGTCATTGGTGTTGGAATGTTCTTGTGGTTTCCTGTGTGTTATCCTTCAAGTATTGGTGATTATAAACTATTTAGCACAAACTGACCTTCCTGCTTGTTGTTCGTCACCACAAAATGTTCATTTTTGACATACTGTAACTCTTTCATTTCATTGGGCAGCAATCTGCAACCGTAAACATTAACACAGCCACATTATCAAAACCTAGTGAGGTATATATTTAAAGGTATATGTTTATAACATGTAGCTTTTAAATATTTACGATAATTGAATTATAACACTGGGTGTATTATTCTGCATAAAACTTTTTTTTAAACTTTAGATAGCAATACACACAAGTTCCTTTCAAAATAATGTTCCAAAACTACAAAACCATAATTCGTTGTCCCTTTTCCTCAAAGCCAATGGACCACAATAGAGGGATGAAAGCTGCACAAGGCGCTGCAGAGCCTCAGGTTGCAGACCCATGATATAGGCTGTTGATGTTAATCAAATAGATTCTTAAAGCTGGAAATCACATCTTTGCACTGACATGAAGTACATTACATCACGGCAGGGGCGCCTGCTCACAGTTAAGACTTTGGCTGCTGAGAGTAAATTAAAAACTTCTAAGCCCCAAACAATCTACTGGTAAAGCTACCACCTGCCATTGCTGGTAACACATTTCCCTATTGTTGGAAAAGTTGATGTATTTTTTGTAATAGACCTAATCCTTTACAACGTCTACAGTGGGTACAGAAAGTATTCAAACCCCCTTAAATTTTTTTACACTCTTTGTCATACTGCCAGCCATTTGCTAAAATCATTTCAGTTCATTTTTTTCCTCATTAATGTAAACACAGCACCCCATATTGACCAAAAAAACACAGAATCTTTGACATGTTTGCAGATTTATTAAAGAAAAACTGAAATATCTCATGGTCCTAAGTATTCAGAGCATTTGCTCAGTATTTAGTAGCAGCACCTTTTGATCTAATACAGCCATGAGTCTTTTTGGGAAAGATGCAACAAGTTTTTCACTCCTGGATTTGGGGATCCTCTGCCATTCCTCCTTGCAGATCCTCTCCAGTTCTGTCAGGTTGGATGGTAAACGTTGGTGAACAGCCATTTTCAGGTCTCTCCAGAGATGATCAATTGGGTTTAAGTCAGGGTTCTGGCTGGACCATTCAAGAACAGTCACAGAGTTGTTGTGAAGCCACTCCTTGGTTATTTTAGCTGTGTGTTTAGGGTCATTGTCTTGCTGGAAGGTGAACCTTCGGCCCAGTCTGAGGTCCTGAACACTCTGGAGAAGGTTCTGGTCCAGGATATCCCTGTACTTGGCCGCATTCATCTTTCCCTCCATTGCAACCAGCCGTCCTGTCCCTGCAGCTGAAAAACACCCCCACAGCATGATGCTGCCACCACCATGCTTCACTGTTGGGACTGTATTGGACAGGTGATGAGCTGTGCCTGCTTTTCTCCACACATACCACTTAGAATTAAGGCCAAAAAGTTCTATCTTGGTCTCATCAGACCAGAGAATCTTATTTCTCACCATCTTGGAGTCCTTCAGGTGTGTTTTATTTAACAAACTCCATTCAGGCTTTCATGTGTCTTGTACTGAGGAGAGGCTTCCGTCGGGTCACTCTGCCATAAAGCCCCGACTGGTGGAGGGCTGCAGTGATGGTTGACTTTCTACAACTTTCTCCCGACTACATCTCTGGAGCTCAGCCACAGTGATCTTTGGGTTCTTCTTTACCTCTCTCACCAAGTCTATTCTCCCCAATAGCTTAGTTTGGCCGGACGGCCAGCTCTAGGAAGGGTTCTGGTCGTCCAGAACATCTTCCATTTAAGGATTATGGAGGCCACTGTGCTCTTTGGAACCTTAAGTGCAGCAGATATTTTTTTGTAACCTTGGTCAGATCTGTGTCTTGCCACAATTCTGTCTCTGAGCTCTTCAGGCAGTTCCTTTGACCTCATGATTCTCATTTGCTCTGACATGCACTGTGAGCTGTAAGGTCTTCTATAGACAGGTGTGTGTCTTTCCTAATCAAGTCCAATCAGTAGAATCAAACACAGCTGGACTCAGATGAAGGTGTAGAACCATCTCAAGGATGGTCAGAAGAAATGGACAGCACCTGAGTTAAATATAGGAGTGTCACAGCAAAGGGTCTGAATACTTAGGACCATGAGATATTTCATTTTTTCTTTTTTAATAAATCTGAAAAAATGTCAAAAATTCTGTGTTTTTTGTCAATATGGGGTGCTGTGTGTACATTAATGAGGAAAAGATTAACTAAAATGATTTTAGCAAATGTCTGCAATATAACAAAGAGTGAACAATTTAAGGGGGTCTGAATACTTTCTGTACCCACTACCCATGTCCAGATGTACCCCTCTGTGAACTGCCACCTTCATGTGGTGGAGGGGTCTGAGAGCTTGAGTGATCCCAGGAGCTACGCTGTCAGGGGACCATACCCTTGATGGCGTCTGTCAGACAGACAGGTCTTAGGTGACGAGCCAGACAGAGTGGTTCAGAACCCTCTTTAGCAGTGATCAAAGTCTGGTCATGTTGCCTGGATTGGTGTCACTGGGGCCTCACTCCTAAACCAGGTACGGAATTTGAGCTCCCAGGCGAGTGCCTGGTGGCCAGGGATCTTCCCATTGGCCCCATTTGGCCCCAAGGTAATCCCCAGGAACTTGGGTGTTTCTGGGGTGTTCTTGGGGAACACCTTGGGGTCTCCCCAGAGGAATTGGAGGAAGTGGCTGGAGGGATTGAATTCTGGGTGTCTTTGCTTAGAATGCTCCAAGAAGATGGATGGGTATGATCCAGCAAAGCAAACTGCCAAAATGAGTGAGAAATGCATCATCTTAAGAAGAGTGTGAAAATAGCTGTCAATAAATGGTAAAATAGAATGCCATCTCTCTAAATTTTTGTTTGTAAATGAAGACACAGTGAGAACAGTCACTGGTTTTCAATAGTTTGTTTTACAGAGCTGCCTTAGTCTGTAAAAAAAAGACCTGATATATATACATTTAGCAGGCTCACACAGCATCAACCACACATAACATGCTTTAAAATAAAATTTCAAAATAATATCTTAAAAATTCCTGCTTTGCGTGTGTCCTTGGCCCCCGATGATGTGACTCACTGTGCATCAGGCTCATTAGAACATACTTAAAACAATGGTGCTGATGAAGGATTAAATTACAATTGCACAGGAACCACCCTCTTTGGGATCGATTTATTGCAGAACGCAGTTTCTCCTCTAATAGAACAACATAAAAAAAGCTAAATTTTACCTCAAGTAAATGACACTGAGAACAAAGGAAGATAAGCTATCAATTTGCATGAGAGTGCACTTTTCCATTTATTTATAGTTCTCTCAGATTAGATTTCTTTCACCTGACCTGTAGACCTGCAGAAGCAGCAGCCCTTGTAACGGAAAAGCACTCAGCAGAAATGTTTAGGAGTTTCAGTGTGATCAGACTGACTCTTGGAAGTGAGAAATGCTAAAAAAATCTGTGGACAGCAGCTGCATGCTGAAGACTGCGGCCAGACGGGAAAGGACGAGTTGACTTGGTCTGCTGTGCAGACACCTCCTTGACCTTTCCTCAGAGGTTAACCGCATCGTAATTGAAAAGTGGTCTGGACATGTGACCGCTGTTTACTCGGTTCACAGCCCATTTATCTGAAGGTTTACCGAATATTACTGGAGAAACGCTGACTGGGCTTTTCACACACCTTAGCTTCTCTCAGTGGACAAACTGCAGTGCACATGCACAAAGAGCTCTTTCTGTGCACACTCTTAGTTCAGAGGAACCCGACCAGACCATGGGGCTGTTGCTGACTCCCCAGTTCAGCTGACCGATCTGAAAGGAAAACTTATGTCACAACTTGATTTTTCACAAATAAGAACAATTGAGTTCCAGCATCTCAAGCACTTTTCTGCACAGCTGCCTTTTCTTTACAATGTCCAACAGGTTTGGTTTATCTGTACAGTAGGAAAATGTTACGGCTGGAGTCAGAGAGGAAACCCAGGAGCAGGAAAGACTCGAATCCAGGATGTGAGAGGCAACACAGTTTGATCACAGAGACTAGAAAACCAGGAAGACTGCAGGAAACACACAACCTCCCACACTCTATACTCATCCACCTAGTGTTTCATGTCAGTAAGTTGAAGACACTCGAAACTCTCCCCTACATTTACACATCCACTTCATTTTAAAGACTTTCACAAGTATGTCATAAACTTACAATAGCTGCAGTGCTTTTTCCCACATTTAGTCTTAAAGTAACTGACATAAATATCACTGTAGAAAATTGTGATACCAGTCCAGGGGTGTCCTCTGCCTTCGCCCATGAGTAGCCGGGTTAGGCTCCGGCAACCCCGTGACCCCGAAAGGGATAAAGCGGATTGGAAAATGAATGAAATGAATGAAAATTGTGATAGTTTAAGAATGATCCTTCAGGACAAAACTGCTATTTTAACGAGCTGTAAATAACTTTACAAACTATAGATACATAACCACCACTTAACTTTAGTTCTAGTTTTTAAGTAAACGTTCAGGACCATGCAGAACTGATTTTTTTTTTCCCCCATATAAAAGTGAGTACTTAGATTTACTTAAGTTTTGAAGGCTCTGACATTTTCCCTCAGATGAAACGAAAGTGAGATTTTCTTTTTTTAAAGAGCAACTGGTGCATACGCGCACGCATGTACACGCAGAGTTGGGGATGGATCAAAGTACAGACATGTCCTCATTTCTACAGTCACAGTGCTTTCTAAACTGTTAGAGATTTTATGATTCTTATTATTCTGTTTTCTTCAGTTACTCTTGCTTCTTGTTTTGACATTCCAGAGCTGCACACTATCAAACCTCAAAGTCTTACATTCCAGAGCTATCTACTATCAAACCTCAAAGTCTTACATTCCAGAGCTGCACACTATCAAACTTCAAAGTCTTGTTGTGTGACCCTTATCTCAGGAAGGGGCACGGTTTACCCCTCTTTTTCTCTCATTATCTACAAACTGCTTCAGCCAGCCCCCTTTTTTCCCCTCCCTTAGTGGCTGAATCAGCATGTAACTAGGGTGTTCCCTTTAATAAATAGCAGGGGGAGGCTAAGATCGGACAGAGTGTTAAGAGGAGCTTGTAACTGAGCGATCTCTGGCACTCTCCCTGCAGGTGAAAGCCATACTCAACTCTCTTGTGTTTCTTTGCAGATTTACTAATGTTTGGGTTTTGAACCTAACATTAATTGGGGGCTCGTCCGGGATCCAACATACCTGAAGTACTCCAGCAGGTGGGAGAGAACCAGGAGAAGTCCGCGGCCGTGGCATTGTATACCCTTTCCGGGCCTGGGTGTACTCTCCACCGGCTGGGGTCTGACGGTTGACGGACATCCCGAACACCGGGAGTGTGAGTATGTCTTGACTTAAAAAGCTGTGTGCTACTGTGTGAAATAAAATAGTCTTAAAAAGCTGTGTGCTACTGTGTGAAATAAAATAGACTTAAAAAGCTGTGTGCTACTGTGTGAAATAAAATAGAAAACCCTGAGAATTCTAGACCCTATCAGGTACACTGATTTACAATTAAGTTCCGCGGGAGGGTAACCTCCTCTGTGTGAAGGACGGCGGAGTCCTCTGGTAACAGTGTATAAAAGAAAGCTGTGTGCTATGTGACGTCTAAAAAGGAATGACTGTGTGTGTGAGGGATTGTAATTACCACTAGGTACTTACATTCCATACCAAAGCCAACAATAGTAAGCAATAAGTTTCTGTGGAAGGCTGTATCCAAGGAGACACCGCCCGAAAGGGTAGAAGCTTGTGTCTCACCACAGGAATAAATTCATTATTGCATTGTTGGACAACTGAAACTCAGTGTTAGAACACCCTAGGTGTTAACCCCCACTGAGTCCAAATTTTAGCTCAAAATGGGTAAAAGTCAGAGTAAAGAAAAACAAAAAGTCCTAGATGGACTAAACTGTAAAGACTGGAAAGTCCTACACAAACAAGACCCTGAACTGGTAGACCCCCTACCCTACTGGATAAAGAAATATAATTTTAAAGGAAAATTAGAAGTGAATGACATAAAACAGTTGCAAACTAAAATAGAAGAAGAATGCAATGGCAATAGAAAAGACATGAATAAAAAAGGTTACCAACAAACGAGGGAATGGATGAAAGTTGCAAAACAGAGAGAGGAGGGAGAAAGAAGAGCGAGAGAAGAGAAAAGAAAGAAAGAGAAAAAGAAGGAAGAGAATGAGACAAAGAAGGCAGACGCATGTGCTAAACCCGTGATGTATCAAAGAAAAGAAGATAATGAATATACAGGCCCATATCAACCTGCAGCTGCTCTGTTGGCAGAGGCAGCAGGCGGGCAAGAGGAGTTGGAAGGGGAACCAAAAATACCCCCCTCTGCTCCTCCCCCGTATAATGATGGACCATATAGACGCACAAGAAGCAAAGCAGGCGCGGGTGATTGGAAAAATACCATGCAAAAGAGCGAAGCAGTCTTAAAGCCACCTGAAACACACGTGTTTCCATTAATTGAACTACCTAACCCACGCGCGGGACAGGACAACCAAGCTGACACTGTGCAAGTGTTCCGAACCTGGACTAAAGATGACATAATAAAAGCAACTAGCCACATTCCCCCACCACAGGAGGATGTGGACGAATGTATTGCCCTCGTAAAAGGGTTAATACAATCATACGGCCTTAATGGGGTAGAAGTACAACAGGTGTGGATGGCCATCTTGGGGCCCAAATGGCACCTGGTGCGAGGGAATTTTAACCCCTTGCAAGCCGATGGCCAACCTGAAGAAGCAGGCAGTCAGGCCCTTAACACCAAATTAAATAACCTGTGCGAGCGGATCAACCAAAGGTACAAAAGAAGGGCTAACTACTCTGAAATTACTCGCTGCACGCAGAAAGACGGTGAATCCTTTGAAGACTACAAAATCCGCATGACCACAATTTTTAAAACACACAGTGGTCTCCCAGAAGCCGATGATGAAAATGGCCCTTACAAACAACAACTGAAAAATGCTATACATCAAGGGTCCCTCCCTGGGATCAGAGGATGGGTGGAAAAGCATTATATTGCCTTTGCCACCGGCACGTTAGATGAATACACCACATTCGCCATGCATGCAGAGAAAGTTCTTAAAGATAAAAAACCTAAGAAAACACCAGTCAAAGACACCTTCTATCAGGATGATTTTAATCCTGAGGACATATTTTACCAACAACAACAGCAGTTGAACCGCGGCTATAAAACAGGTCGTGGACGTGGTCATCAGGGAGGAAGAGGTGCATTTAGCAGAGACCAACCTGGTCCTAGAGTCTGCTATATATGCCGGCAACAAGGGCATATATCCAGAGACTGTCCTAAAAATCCCTATAACCAACAACCGCAACCCTCTCCTCCTGCGACCTCCCCGTACGGGCCACCAGCCCCTCCAGGTCACTATTCGGCATGACTAGGTGACTTCCCACAGCCTGCAGATCAGGCTCACCTGGAAGAAACTGAAATTATGAATCTCCAGGACTTGTTCTTTGAAGAGAAAATAAGACCCATGATACACCTGTCCATAAATGGGACCTCCTTTCCATTTCTCTGTGACACTGGAGCATGTAAAACCACAATGAACCTCATGCCTCCTGGAGCAACCTTAAGCACAGAAACTGCCTTGGTGCGTTCCGCTCAAGGCTCACTTAAAACGGTACACCAGACTAACCCCTTATGGATCACAGATCCTGAAGGAATTTCCACACAAATGTCCCTACTCTACCTCCCTGACTGTCCAGTAAATCTGCTGGGGAGGGATGGGTTACATGACTTACAACTGGCCATAGTACCCACGCAGGCTGGCATGCAGGTTCGGCGATTAAACAAACCGAATAATGACACCTTTGTAGTGCTTAGCAAAAAGCCACCGGCGTACTATTACACCCTTGATGTGCCAAACTGCCCACCAACTAACATAGGGAACTTCCTGATGGAAAAAACCACCCAGTTGGTCCCTAAAGCTCCAGACAAAATGTCTCCTAATGACCTACACATCACTATGTGGTACACAGATCACTCAGAGGCACAGTACCTCAAGGACCTGACCAGGCTTACACCGGTCAGACTCACTCTAACACACCTTTATTTTGACGACACCTCAGCTGCGGCTGCAGTCACACTACCCCCACTTTTGAAAGAAATGAGGAGAGTTATGTCTCCTTCCCATGTGTCACTGTGCAAAGATAGTTCTGAATGCTGGCAACAGCTTGGCACTCTGGTTTGGAAAGGGAAAACGGCCAGGGACTGGCAGCCCCTCACCACCGAAGTATGTTACAGCCCGTCCACGGGCCTAAAACGATGTTATTTAGGCGTGACAGTAAATGTCACTGCTGGAGTCCACCTTGATGAAGGTAAAGACTGACTGATCCTCCACACCGAAGAGGAGCAAGACCTATTAACTGACGTACCACAATGTTTGTGGTCACAAGGCTCCTCAGGCGTTGGACTCATCAAAGACGCGATACCTGTTGTAATACGTCCTAAAACAGAATACAGACCAAGAATTAGACAATACCCACTAAAACCGGATGCAATACACGGCATTAAACCTGTCATAGCAGACCTCAGAGCAGCTGGAGTCATAGTTGACTGTCCCGACTCACCTGTAAATACTCCCATCTTCCCAGTGAAAAAGGCTCCTCCCTCAGTGGGATGGCGAATGGTGCAAGACCTCATAGCTGTAAATAACACAGTCATCCAAAGAGCACCCTGTGTTGCTGATCCATACACTCTCCTTAACAGTATGGATCCAGATGCAAAATTCTTTACTGTTATTGACATTAGTAACGCCTTTTTCTCAGTTCCGATCCACCCTGACAGCCAATACTGGTTTGCCTTTACATATGAAGGGAAAAAATACACCTTTACACGACTTCCTCAGGGGTATTGTGAGTCACCGACTATTTACTCCCAAGCATTAAATGCTAGTCTGGAGCCATTTACGCCCCCACAGGGAAGTCAGCTCCTGACTTATGTTGATGACATATTGGTAGCCTCTAAAACTAAAGAGCAGTGCCTAGCTGACTCCATTGCCTTACTTAAACACTTAGCAACGGAAGGGCATAAAGTAAACAAATCAAAATTGCAATTATGCAAAGAGCAAGTTAAATATCTGGGTCATCAACTTAGTGCGACAGGACGAACTGTCATGGAAGACCGCAAAACAGCTATTCTGCAGGCACCTAAACCCCAAACTAAAAAACAACTCATGTCGTTTTTAGGCCTAACAGGCTACTGCAGAAGCTGGGTTCCGAACTATGCGGAAATAACCGCTCCCTTACAAGCTCTGATGCACGATGAACCTCTTAGAATGTGTGACCCCTTGCAATGGACCGAAACTACAGACAAAGCGTTGGGTGAACTAAAACGAGCGCTAGTCAGTACCTCTACCTTGGCCTTACCAGATTATCGCAAACCTTTTGTCCAGATGGCAGACTGCAAAGGTCATTTTATGACCTCCATGCTGGCACAACGACACGGAGATAAGTTAAAACCTGTGGCTTATTACTCTACTAAATTAGACGCAGTGGCATGCGCTCTCCCACACTGTGTTAGAGCAGTGGTTGCAGCTGCTCAAGCTGTCATGGCAAGTGCTGACGTTGTCCTCTTCCACCCCCTCACTTTGAGGGTTTCCCATGCAGTTTCCGCCTTACTGCTGCAAACAAAAATGACGTTCCTGTCACCGGCAAGACATCTTTCCTGCATGTCGCTATTATTATCACAACCCCATTTAACTATTGAACGATGTACTGTCTTAAACCCAGCAACACTCATCCCCACAGAGGATGAAGGCAGCCCACATGACTGCCAAGCCTTAGCTGAACAATCCGGTAGAAGCAGAACAGACTTACAAGATACCCCCCTTGAAGACGGAGTCATCCTTTTTGTGGATGGCTCCTCCAAAAAAGATGAAAGGGGCAAAACTCGAACGGGCTATGCGGTCGTAACACATGACAGAGTGCTAAAAGCTGAAGCACTTCCGCCTAACTACTCTGCCCAAGCAGCAGAACTAGTGGCTCTAACCGAAGCATGTAAATTAATGACGGGACAAAAGGTTACAATTTACACTGACAGTCAATATGCATTTGCAACAGTTCACACCTTTGCTCAACACTGGCAAAACCGTGGTATGATCACTTCTACTGGAAAACCTGTAACACACGCGGAGTTGCTCACATCATTGCTCCACGCAGTGCAGCTGCCTGCCAAACTGTCAGTTTGCAAATGCGCGGCCCACACAGGAAAAGATGATGATGTCTCTAAAGGAAATGAATTTGCTGATAAAACAGCTAAACGGGCAGCCCTAACTGAAATCCAGGTTAACCTCTTAAATCAACAGGACACGCAAACTATTGACAATGACGTCCTAAAAATCATGCAACAACAGTCCCCTGTACAGGAACAACAACTCTGGACGACTAAAGGAGCACAGCTTACAGACGGCATTTACATGTGCCCAGAAAATAAACCAATCCTACCAAAGAACTTATACCAATGGGCAGCAATATTGAGTCATGGGACAACCCATGTCTCAACAGGGGGGATGGCAGGAATGGTTAACCAACTCTATACAACGTATGGATTTAACAATTACGCAAAAAATTTTTGTCGAGCATGTCTTATATGTGCTAAACATAACGCCCAAGGAAATTTAAGACCACGAAGAGGTCAGTTTCCTGCCCCACAATATCCATTCCAACATATACATATGGATTTCATCGAACTAAGCCAAAGTGAAGGAAAAAAGTTTTGCTTAGTAATAATAGATGCATTTTCTAAATGGGTAGAAATATTTCCTACAAAGCATCCAGATGCTCTAACAGTAGCTAAAGCTCTAGGCAAAGACATTATTCCACGGTATGGAATACCAGAAAGAATATACAGTGACAATGGAACACATTTTGTGAATCAAATCATTACCAAAATAGGTCAAGCTTTCCAAATAGACCTAAAACGCCACTGCGCTTATCACCCCCAAAGTGCAGGATTGGTAGAAAGAATGAATGGAACTATAAAAAATAGACTAAGGAAATGCATGGAAGAAACAAGAAGAAACTGGACTCAATGTGTAGAGCTAGTCCAAATGTACATAAACATTACAAGTACTGAAGGGTTAACCCCCTATGAGACCCTATTTGGAAGACCCTACAGGCTTCCCTACTTCAACAATAAATGGGAAACAACTGAAGAACAAGACTTAGCTGACCACATGAGACGAATGATACAAAAACAAAGTGAGCGTCAGAATAACAAAGAAAGCATATCCTCTATGTCTCCACAGGAGGGACCCCTAGTGGAACCAGGGGACTGGATCTTGATAAAATCAATTAAGAAGAAACATTGGCACTCCCCTAAGTGGGAAGGACCTTACCAAGTACTGCTTACAACGGTTACAGCTGTAAAAATAGCAGAACGAACTACCTGGATACACCTAAGTCACTGCAAGAAGATTATAAAACAGACCTAGATAGCTTTTCCCTGTGTAGACTAGGAGTTTTTCAACAGGCACTAACAAGGAAAGGCCAGCTACAAAGGGATTAATAACAATAGGTTATTCTTGTCTCAACCCTGGTGAAGATTGTCAACCCCTTGTGTCAGTGCATAGGAAAAGCTCACCCTGAAAATGGAGAGTTTTATACTCCTTGCAGTGGTCTCGCTACAGGTAATAAGTGCCTCACCATTTCGGTTCTCTGTCAGACCCACAGATGACTATCTTTTTAATTCCCCGCTTCTGAAGGGACAAATACCGAACCCTTGCAACGCCTCAGATACTACGAACACAAGAAAGACTCATGAATTGTATTATTGTTATCAAAGAAACAACACCAAGGCCATCATTACATTTACCTCTACAGTGGGAGGGTATCGAATTGCTGACTGGACGGGCTATGACTGGTACATAGACATGACGACAACACAAAACAGTAATTACTACTGGGGTGCCGTGATGGCCACCACAGGAAATTGGCAGAGAAACTCCTACGGCTTCTCGACTTACTACAAAGATTGGAAACATCGCTTCTCCCTGAGTAAATCATCTAATACAATTTTAATAACCATAAATACCACCGCTAGTGCCTTTCCAACACCATCAGACACATATTATAGGGACGCTCCGTGCCATGGCTTCCGCCTTTGCGTGTGGCGACCTCATGAATATGATCCTTGCAAACTTATAGCATTGTGCCCTAACATCACTAAAACAACGCAGAAAGAAAAAATACCAGACATAACGGCAGGTCCAAAATCAACCTCGGCACGACCTGAACAAATATTCATTAGGCCAACATGGGACGACTGGTTTAAGGTCACCACAGGGGTGACACAAAGAAGCAACAACTGGCTCCTTATGGCTGAACAAGCAGGCATAATGAGCAAAACGGACTGTGTGGTATGTATGGGAGCAAGACCTCTCTTGCATGTTGTTCCCTCTGCTGTTAGTATTGACTGTTTGTTGCCCCTAATGAATTTTACAGTTCCCGCAGCAAACTGCTCCCTTTGGGATACCATATATCCCCTTACAAAAGCAGAAAGTAAGAAGCCACTTTTTTCCTCCAAAGTGGCAGCAGCCAACTTCACCTGTATTAACAGGACCGAGAGCGGCCTTAAACTAGGAAATCTTTCTGCTGTCAGTTGTGCTAATTTCTTACAGGTTGATCTCCACTTCATGCCACAGTCCAGGAGCGACATTTGGTGGTGGTGTGGTGACAACCGCCTGTTTGACCGCCTGCCATATAACACCACAGGATTGTGTGCCTCTGTCTCCCTCATTCTCCCAGCTCTGATCTTTCCCCTCACAGCTGATGAACTCCTAGCCAACTTCCGCAGCATTCTGCCATATCACTGGAGGCAGAAACGTTCCATGCAGACATCTATGACGGGATGGAGCAAAGATGATCCCACCTACATAGATGGCATCGGGGTGCCACGAGGAGTCCCCGATGAATACAAACTGGCAAACCAGATTGCCGCTGGATGGGAGTCATCCATCTGCTGGTGGTGTACTCTGAACAAAAATGTTGACAGAATTAATTACATTCACTACAATGTGCAGCGTCTGGGAAATATGACAGCTGATGGGTTCTCTGCTATACACGAACAACTGTCTGCAACCTCACTGATGGCTTTTCAGAACCGCATAGCCGTGGACATGCTGTTGGCTGAAAAAGGAGGAGTCGGCGCCATGTTTGGAGAACAGTGTTGCACCTTCATACCCAACAACACTGCACCGGATGGAAAACTGACTAAGGCCCTGGAGGGCCTCCGCTCCCTCAACGACAAAATGAAGGACCACTCTGGGGTGGACACTTCCTTCTGGAGCGGCTTCGGAGACATGTTTGACCAATATCAGGCACTGGTTGTCTCTGCACTAATGTCTATTGCCCTGTTTGCAGCCTTGCTTACCATCTGTGGATGTTGCTGTATACCTTGCATCCGGGCACTGGTGCTGCGGGTCATTAACAAGGCTCTGGCACCGGTCCAAACGGATGTCACCGAGATGTACGCACTGATCCACCAACGCTCCAACGCGGAAGACGACGAAGACGACGAGGCCTCTCCTTTAGACCTTTTTCCGTCCACAGCAGAAATCTAACTCCTCTGAGTGTACCTGTTTCTCTTAATGCTACTATGAGACTGTTATTAAAAATCCTCAGTGAAGATATACCAGTTGATGCATGCTTAGAAAACAGCATAAACAGGAGGGAAATGTTAGAGATTTTATGATTCTTATTATTCTGTTTTCTTCAGTTACTCTTGCTTCTTGTTTTGACATACCAGAGCTGCACACTATCAAACCTCAAGGTCTTACATTCCAGAGCTGCACACTATCAAACTTCAAAGTCTTGTTGTGTGACCCCCATCTCAGGAAGGGGCACGGTTTACCCCTCTTTTTCTCTCATTATCTACAAACTGCTTCAGCCAGCCCCCTTTTTTCCCCTCCCTTAGTGGCTGAATCAGCATGTAACTAGGGTGTTCCCTTTAATAAATAGCAGGGGGAGGCTAAGATCGGACAGAGTGTTAAGAGGAGCTTGTAACTGAGCGATCTCTGGCACTCTCCCTGCAGGTGAAAGCCATACTCAACTCTCTTGTGTTTCTTTGCAGATTTACTAATGTTTGGGTTTTGAACCTAACATAAACTGACTCAAAGATGAGATGCTGCAGGGAGTGTCAGGTGAGCGGCAGAGCAGAGATCCGTCCCATGTGGTCGATTATGAAGGAAACGCTTCTGAAGCCGCTCTTTGGTTGTGAGCGACCGTTTCCCCATATATTGAATCACTCTGTCATACTTTATTTGTCTCTCTGAGCTGCACGTGACTAGAGGTCAATATGAGTTGGTTTGAGCACAATGTGCTCAGTAGGGGCGGGGGGTAGGGGTGCATAGTTCGGTAGACCTACATGTGCAAAACTGTGCATTAAGGCCAGACTCGCAACTCATTGTGATGCAGGACTTCTCAGTTATTTTCTCTTATCTTTGAAGAACTTATCCTACAACTTTCAACAGCAACTATCATTAGTCAAGTTGCTCAAAAATAAATGTATAACTGCAGAACATTGTGTCCTTATTGTCATTAAAGAATACAAAAAAAAACATGGATCAAGTTATACATAATCAATAATTTTATTAGTATCTTTTTTTTTTTAGAATATTGAATTCTCCTGAAACGCCTTTATTCAGTCTCATGCACTGGCCCCTCCTTTTATTTAGTTAAAATCTCTGACACCTGGTTGATTGACAGAACCCTGGGCCCTGGTGCGTTCACTGAACTCCGGACCTTGGCATGCCCAAACAGACACTCAGTCCAATTCAGTCCGCTACAATATTTGATTTTATTTTTATACAATCCGCAGCAACACAAAGTATTTTGTCAGAAAAAGTGTCGACACAATTAAAACAGTTATAATTGAACAGTTCCTCTGGTGTTTGACATTTTCTCTGATAAACTGCTTTGTTTTGCTGCGAACGTCCTCCTGATTCCTCCTGGCTGGCTCGCCACTTAATCACTATTTAGCACTTTTAATTAACTACTGTACATGTGAAAAGGTAGTTGGGCTAGGCAAATTTGTGTCATGGAGATACCAAAACTCTCTTGATTTTTTTTGTAACTTGACTGTATTTTCAGTAAACAGAGATTTTGACAATATTCAACGATAGCATTCAGTCCTTTTCAGTCCCCCTTTCGGACGTCCAAATGGATAGTTCATGGAGTAGGGGGACGTGTACAAGCTCCGATGTTTGTTGCTTTTGTTGATTGAAGAAATGTCTGGAGTGATGTGGAGTGAAACGGTTTCCAAACCACATTGATAGTGGCAGGAAGTTGTTCACTTGGTCTAGGTGGGCTCAGCTAGCTCGCCATCAATTGATGGGAGGAAAATTTCTTCCAGTGAAAAAGAACCTGGCCTGTATAAACAGAACTAAATACTAAGAAATCAAAACATTGAATTACTTTTCAAAATGATCATTTCATGGTGATCGAATATCTAGAAATTTGAATATTTGTCAATGATTACATTCATCTGATTAATCCCAACAAATCATCATAATAATCAAAACAAATTTTACAATAATCCACATGCACATAGTCACGATACATTTTGCTGCAGAGTACTCATAATTCAAATTGTTAGTAAATAACAAGAAAATAAAGTTTTCTCAAAGTCTCCAGCTGTTTTACTTTCCTTGAAAATGGTCACAAACCGAGACTGAATAAGATCAGCTACACCAGTTGACTTACACAAGCAAATGGTGTCACTCACCAGTTAAAGTATGAAAGTATGCTCGGCAGCTCGATGGGAACACGGGTGTTCTGCAGCAAGGATTTTGCCATGAACTCCCCTCGTGTGCATATGCTGTCAAGCATTCTCGCCACTTATTTATAACGAAACAGAACACGGAAGATAGTTGTGACAGGTTATGAAGGCCCGCGTTACTTCTCGAGTGCGTGCGAGCCCCTATGCAACTGTTTAAAGGGACAGTGCATATAAAAAGTGGGTTACATACGCGCTTTCATTTTCCAACATTTTAAGATGTTCCGACTTCTTCTTCAAGCTGCTTTTAGCTTTTGGTTTGTCCAGGTATTACTCCAGAGCAGGGGCCTCAAACTCAATTTCCCTTGGGGGCACTGAAGGCAGAGTCCAGCTGAGGCCAGGCCGCAGCCTCAGGGCACAAGCACACGCATGCAGCCCAGTACCTGGTACATCCCTTCTTGGGTGGTAAATTTGTATGGAACATGCACTGTACTGTACAAAATTACTAATAAAACTCTCAATCAATCAACAAATACATACGTAAATAAAAAAATCAAGCTATAACTAAGCCAGTAATTAATGTCAGTTTTCTGTTTATCCAGTCTTCTATATCTGTTACTTTCAGATTCAAACAACCTCAGGGCCTGAATTTTGCTGTGGGATTGCAAGAATCGCGCATATTAAAATGAATAAGCAACAGTTAGGAACGTCTGTACGTTGGGTGGGAGCGAGATGATGTAGTATTGCGAGACCCGACGAGACGAGTGAGGTGATTCAACCTGGCGGCTTGTAAGTAGTTTAACAAACATCTCTGTCTTCTTCCCTTTTACCGCCATATTAAAATAATAATAATAAAAATAATAATAACAAAGCTTATAAAAAGGTTACGTTTTTGACAGCCTGGAGGACCTGGAGAACTTCATAGACGACTGCTACAACACCTTTGTGATGGGGAAGAGCAACACCACCACTCCTTCCTCCAAACGCGGCCGTCCTGAAGACTCTCCCGGGGCCGCTTCTTCTCCAGGCAGCGGCTTTAGCAACACACTTGATTCCATAGATAAAAAGCTCTCCAGCCTTGATTGCCGCCTGAACCTGCTGGAGATTCTCCATAAGGAGTTCCAAGGCCTGCGAGAGTCCCTGGAGTTCAGCCAGCAGCAGGTGCAGGAGCTGCAGGAGAACCAGGCCCTCAGAGAGACCGTCCAGACTCTGAGCAGCGACACCGCTAGTCTCTCTGACCCAAACACCCCAAAACACACACGCACACAAATACATTACACAAGGAAGGCGGGACTACTGATCGTCTGTCCCCTACCCCTATCCCTGGCAGAGGGAACAGGGCCTTAATCAGCAGTGGCCTTGTGTCTTGGGTGTCGGCATCCTGGGCCCGGCGGCCCCCTCCCCATACAGGGAGAGGGATCCCTTAGTTCTCTGACAAAGACCAGGAGCGGGGGATCTTACTCCATCTGAGCCTGGAGGGTATGTGTGTTTTTATGGTGGGGGTTCTGGTCCTTGCCCTCGGGTGTCGGGCCCCTTATCAATTCCAACATTGGGAGATCTTGGTTGGGTTATGTTCTCTACACCTTCAGGGACCCCCACTTCTCTTGGTCGTCCCTCCTCTAGGTGGGGCTGGCATGCCCCTGCCGTGCTCTCTTCTGAATGGAATCCACACAGAAATGGAGCATAAATCCAAAAATGTTACAAATGTGATCATGTTCAGCTGGTTTACACTCCAGGTGACTGACAGCTCTCCTCATGGAGCTGCAGGGAGCTTTTTCACTACAGTGTTGTGCTGCTGTCCTAAAGAAACCAACAACTTATCTGTGATAGAAAATAAAATACTTCATTGATGGTGTGAAAACACCAAAAGTAGAGAACAAAGATTCTGAATAGAAATCAATCAAGGAGTTACTTAGAAAAAAGTTCTTTTAAAACATGTTTTTTATTTGATGTTTTTAATGTGACTTATCTGACTCTGTTTGCAATTAACATCATATAATTCTATCAAATCAAACCCCTGAGGTTTTTCTATGTAAAAGAGTGTATTTGGCTGCTAAGTCAGTCAGTTGTTGACGTGGTGACCGCAGAGATCTTAATAAGGTTCTCTGCAGCTTCAAGTGTATTACTGAATCAAGACGTTTCACTTTAGTACAGCTTGTGGTGTCAAAGGAAGAGACGTTTGGTCCACAATGAAAGAAACTTGGCAAATTTAGAAAGAGGTTTTTTTCCATTTGTGGAAAGTGTACTTGTTTTTTAAACTACTAAGTAAACTTCCTTGAATATCTCAAGTAAGTTTACTTTACAAACAGGGTTCCTCCACAAAAGTTGTGGAAGTTGTTGTCAGCAGTGATGGAGAACAGGTTCAGTACTAAATCCTGCTCCTGTTGCTGCTTTCAATCAGCTGAAATCATACCTCACATGCCTGGAAAATGCAGATAAAAGGGCCCAAAGTTTCTATTCTAAAAATGTATTATTCTGGGGTATGAGTTGGGCAACAGAAAATTTGTAGCCAAGTACACAAGTAACCTCCACCTCCCACACACAAAAACTGTATATAGTTCCATGTATATTCCTGTATATAGTGCCTTGGTCCTTATTAACTAGGACCAGGGCACACAATAATAATTTTTTAAAAAGTATTATTAAATTAAATAATATATATTAATGCTTAATTACACTCCATGAAGCAACTGTCCTCTGCTGGTCCAGACTTCCGGGGCGTGCATTCTGAATGCACACTTCGTAAAGGTCACTTACAAAATAAATAAAAATTCAATAGATTTTTTAGCGCTTTATTCTTGTTTTTTATTAGGTTTAGATCGCTTTTTCACAAAAAGCGGAATATTTGAGACGTAATGCGGCCTGTTGTCAAGGTAACACAATGCGCCGCAGGGCTGGCAGACCTCAAATGCAGCGGCATAGGAAGTGTGCTATTCAATAAAAAAATCAGTTAAGAGAGAAAGTTAACCTCATACTGCTTGTCTTTGCCTGCATCATGAAAGAAAAGTTTGTTTTGAAGAAGCTTGCACTAATAGAACATTTTGGCCAGATTTTTTTCAAGAACACCCAGCAGCCAATCAGATTTGAGTATTCACCCAGACCGTTTCAAGTGCAGAAACACCATGTTATGGCTGTATTTCAGGATCTTTGTTTTCTTGGAGTAAAACTGCAGACATTAAAGTCTTTACAGTTCTGCTTATCACACTGTTGATGTGTTTTTTGCACACATTACAACTCTGAGTTAACACTTTATAAATAAAATCATTTCAGACGATAAAAATGAAAGAAAGAATTTTCTCTCTTGCCTTTTTTTTTGTTCAAAAGCTGCATATTGTCGTAAAAGATTGTGATTAATTGTGATTACATTTACAGTTCTTTAACCTCCATCAACGGGTTCTCATCACTTGCCTACTTCTTACCGCTGGACACATAGCAGAGTTTCCAAGTGCCACAAGTTATTTTAGAGCAGCCAGTCACCCACTGCTATATTTTTATAGTAGAATTCAAACTGTGGTTAGTAAAAAAAACAGCGCTGTTCATTGGAGATCGGAACAAACGTCACACATACCTGAAATCAAAGAAAAATAAAAGAATTCATCAATGAGATCTACCTGATCACTGTGCACATGCACTAATATTACGTTCTATTTACTGTACGTTTGTTGTTTCAAGATTGTAAACTGTTATTCATTATCAAAAAATGTAAATAAAAAACATTTTAAAAAGATCTGCTCCCAGTAGCATTTCCCAACAATTTTACGACCATCCATTTAAACAGCGGACAGCTGTGATCTCAACAATGTATGTTTTACTCAACAACAGAGAGCTTACCCTGACTGGATTCCAGCGCTGGAAAATTAAAGAACGTTGCCTAAATGCAACACAGTATAATCATATATTGTCATCATTACCCGGTCAATGTCATGCCCCAGGAACCATATACTCCACTGTGATTGGTCAGTTGGTCAGCTCTGCACACAACACTGTAATAGTGCCATTCATACAAAACTCACCCACGTTACATTTTCACATTAAGGCGGGGAGCGCAAAATATTGTCTTCGGAGCCGCAGATGGCCCCTGGGCCTCCAGTTTGAGACTCCTGCTCTAGAGCAACCAGTTTTCTTTGGTGTTCCATGTGGATTCCTGCTTGTTTTGCTATATTTCTGCCATGTGCAGGACTGTCCATCTCACATTGACCTGGCAGAGGTGAAGTTTGATTTCACAAATGTAACTGTGATGGAAAGCCAGAAAAAGAGACGGTTCTTTGTAACCAGATTCTTCAAGGTTCTGGGAACATCTCTATAAATAGAGGGCAGTGCTGTAAGTGCATTCATTGTAACTGAAGCTGTGGATTGTTCTTGCCAGTATCCTTCAGTGCTGGAACAACCACAGCAGTTTTTTCAGGAGCAGTGAGTTTCAGTGGAAAGATGCTGACTGGCATTTTATGAAAACACAAGCGCATTAAACTTTTTCTGCCAATAGAATTGTAGCTTTTATGAAAACAGCTTTTTTTTATCAGATTTTGTGTGACAATTTGTAATAATAATGTCAGATTCATGACTCTTCCCTGTCAAAACGCCCAAAGCTCTACTCATTACAGACAGGAGCAGCTACAACCACATACCATCACAGAACACTCAGAACATCACTCATACTTTTGCGTGTGTTGATGTTGCAGCTGGGATTTGACGATGTATGCAACGATGAGTCACTCAGCCGTAATCACATCTGTCTGAGTTGTGCAGTCTGGAAGTCTGCTCTTGTTTTGGCATTCCTCTCACACTAATTACATCTGACAGTATCAACACTTTATCGGCAACAAATGTCAGCAAACAGCCTCTCGGTGCTCTGCTTAGTGAGGATAATTCCACTACAGTTTTATTCACTCGTTTCAAGGAAAATACTACAACGCATAATTAATCACGCGTGAACTGTTTGGCAGCCTGTCCAGGGGTCAGCAAATTCCTATTAAACTCCTCCTATAAAAACAGTTCATTAAATCCTCTCCTGTTTGAATTTAAATCAATGTATGCAGCCATTAGAGACTGGCATGCTCAGGGAGGAAAGCATGGCTCCTAATTGGAGCTCCTGCCTAATCTGAATGGAGGTCCTGGTAAATGGAGCATGGGCCAATGTGTTATTTTTTTTATTGATTCACAAATACAAACAAGTAAGAGCACAGAATGTACCACATTGTTTCGCTGACCATTGTAATTTAGCTGATTAAATAAATGAAGGCAGTGAGACTGATTAATCCTCTGAATTCCTAAATGCTTCAAGGATCATTTCAGTGTGTTTGGAATAGGAAACATAAGTCTTTGAAGTGCCACCCCAATTATATTTTATTTGATTGTAAAATCATCCCCTCCATGAACCGCCACCTTAACGTGGTGGAGGGGTTTGAGTGCTCGAGTGATCCCAGGAGCTATGCTGTCTGGGGCTTTGGCTCCTGGTAGGGTTTCCCATGGCAGACAGGTCCTGGGTGACGAGCCAGACAAAGAGCGGTTCACAAACTCCTTCATGAGCAGAAAAAACATAGATTCTATTACGTCGCCCGGATTGGCGTTACCGGGGCCTCACCCTGGAGCCAGGCCTGGGGTTGGGGCTCGCAGGCGAGCGCCTGGTGGCCGGGGCTCCTCCCACGGGCCCTGGTCGGGTAAAACCCTAAGGATCGACGTGGGATCACTCCCCGTGGGCCCACCACCTGCAGGAGAGCTCAGAAGGGGCCGGTGCAATGTGGTTTGGGTGGCAGTCGAGGGCGAGTGCCTTGGCGGCCTAAACCCCGGTCATGGAACTTGGCTTTTGGGACATGGAACGTCACCTCTCTGGGAGGAAAGGAGCCTGAGCTTGTGCGAGAGGTTCAGAGGTACCGGCTAGACATAGTTGGGCTCACCTCTACGCACAGTCTGGGCTCTGAAACTCAGTCTCTCGAGAGGGGTTGGACCCTCTACCATTCTGGAGTTGCACAAGGTGAGAGGCGGCGGGCTGGGGTGGGCTTACTCGTGAGCCCCCAGCTTAGCCGCCAAGTGTTGGAGTTCACCCCGGTGGACGAGAGAGTTGTGTCCCTCCGCCTTCGGGTGAGGGACAGGTCTCTGACTGTGGTTTCGGCTTATGGGCTGAACAGCAGTTCGGAGTACCCAGCTTTCTTGGTGTCTCTCGGAGGGGTACTGGAAAGCGCCCCAACGGGGGACTCCATTGTCCTCCTGGGTGACTTCAATGCCCACGTGGGCAATGACAGTAGCACCTGGAGGGGTGTGATTGGTAGGAACGGCTTCCCTGATCTGAACCCGAGCGGTGTTTTGTTGTTGGACTTCTGTGCTCGTCATAGTTTGTCCATAACAAACACCATGTTTGAGCACAAGGGTGCCCATCAATACACGTGGCATCAGGACACCCTCGGCAGGAGATCAATGATCGACTTTGTTGTCGTTTCAGGCGATCTTCGGCCGTGTGTCTTGGACACTCGGGTAAAGAGAGGGGCAGAGCTGTCCACTGATCACTACCTGGTGGTGAGTTGGATTCGTTGGCGGGGAAGGAGGCCGGAAAGACTTGGCAGACCCAAACGTACTGTGAGAGTCTGCTGGGAACGTCTGGCTGAGCCCTCCGTCAGGGAAGTCTTTAACTCCCACATCCGGGAGAACTTCAAACAGGTACCCAGGGAGGCTGGTGACATTGAGTCTGAATGGACCATGTTCTCCACCTCCATTGTCTCTGCTGCTGTTCGGATCTGTGGTCGCAAGGTCTCTGGTGCCTGTCGTGGCGGCAACCCCCGAACCTGTTGGTGGACACCGGAAGTAAGGGATGCCGTCAAGCTGAAGAAGGAGTCCTATCAGGTCTGGCTGACTTGTGGGACTCCAGAGGCAGCTGACAGGTATCGGCAGTCTAAGCGAGCTGCGGCTCAGGCTGTAGTAGAGGCAAAAACTCGGTCCTGGGAGGAGTTCGGTGAGGCCATGGAGAAGGACTATCGGTTGGCCTCGAAGAGGTTCTGGCAAACCGTCCGGCGCCTCAGAAAGGGGAAGCAGCTTTCTGCAGGCACAGTTTTCAGTGCAGGTGGGGAGCTGTTGACTTCTACTGGGGACATTGTCGGGCGGTGGAAGGAATACTTTGAGGATCTCCTCAATCCTGCTGACACGCCTTCTCTTGAGGAAGCAGAGGCTGAGAGCCTTGGGGTGGGGCTGTCCATTACCCAAGCTGAAGTCACAGAGGTAGTTAACAAGCTCCTCTGTGGCAAGGCACCGGGAGTGGATGAAGTCCGCCCTGAGTACCTCAAGTCTCTGGATGCTGTGGGAGTGTCTTGGTTAACACGTCTCTGCAGCATCGCGTGGCAGTCGGGAACAGTACCACTGGACTGGCAGACAGGGGTGGTGGTTCCCCTTTTCAAGAAGGGGGACCGGAGGGTGTGTTCCAACTACCGGGGAATCACACTCCTCAGCCTCCCTGGGAAAGTCTATGCCAGGGTACTGGAGAGGAGAGTCCGGCCAATAGTCGAACCTCAGATCAATGAACAACAATGCGGTTTCCGTCCTGGTTGTGGAACTGTGGATCAGCTCTACACCCTGTCTAGGGTGCTAGAGGGTTCATGGGAGTTCGCTCATCCTGTCCATATGTGTTTTTTGGATTTGGAGAAGGCGTTCGACCGTGTGCCCCGTGGTGTCCTGTGGAGGGTACTTTGGGAGTATGGGGTCCGGGGGGCCTTACTCAGGGCTGTCCGGTCTCTGTATGACCAGAGCAGGAGCTTGGTCCGCATAGCTGGCACTAAGTCAGACCTGTTCCCGGTGCATGTTGGACTCCGGCAGGGCTGCCCTTTGTCACCGGCTCTGTTCATAGTCTTTATGGACAGAATTTCTAGGTGCAGCCAGGGTCCGGAGGGGTCTGGTTTGGGAACCACAGGATTTCCTCTCTGCTCTTTGCAGATGATGTTGTCCTGTTGGCTTCATCGAGCCAGGACCTCCAGCATGCATTAGAACGGTTTGCAGCCAAGTGTGAAGCGGCAGGGATGAGGATCAGCACCGCTAAGTCTGAGGCCATGGTTCTCGACCGGAGAAAGGTAGTTTGCCCTCTCTGGGTGGGTGGAGTGCTCCTTCCCCAAGTGGAGGAGTTTAAGTATCTTGGGGTCTTGTTCACGAGTGAGGGAAGTTTGTGGTCGATTATGGTACTAAGATATTTATATGAGTGGACTTGTTCAATTATTTCATTCTTAACAAACAATGTGTTCGTGATGGACTGTCCATCCTCGGTCATTTCTTTGGTTTTTGACACATTTAAGCCCAAACAGTTCAGTTCATGCTACAACACATCTGCTTCTGTGGTGTCCATTATCACAGTTTTGTCCGACTGTTTTATATATGTAATTCCCAGGGTTGAGCATCTACATTCATTTGTGGAAAGAGTGAAGAGAAGTGGAGAGATAACAGAGCCTTGGGGAGCAATAAGTATCTTTTGTGCAGATCAACAAGTTCTGGTTCTGAATTTCTTAAAATTTGCTTGGAGAATCTAACCAGAATTACCAGAAAACAAAGACATTTTCTTTTCAGCTTTAACCTCCAAGTGTAACACAGCTGTTACATTACTTCTTTCTGTGTTACACAAAGAGGTTCCCTGTGTGAGACTGAAGAGCTAATGAGTAAAGATGGTATAAATGGCCCTAAAAGCAGGTTTTAAACTAAGTTCTGAGCAAATTCTACTGAGAACTTTTAAAGAAATGAAAGAAGCGATAAGCCACAACAGGGTCAGTGTTCACACCATTATCTTAAAAATACATTTCACCCCTCAACATGATTACAGTATCCACTTGTCAAAACCAGATTTGTTTGATGTTTAGGAATAAATTATAACCTGAAGATAAAGTGCTTAAAGAAATACATTTAGAATCAGAATGGCTTCATTCATTCATTCATTCATTCATTTTCCAATCCGCTTTATCCCTTTCGGGGTCACGGGGTTGCCGGGGCCTAACCCGGCTACTCATGGGCGAAGGCAGGGTACACCCCTGGACTGGTTGCCAGCCTGTCGCAGAGGTCAGAATGGCTTGATACTTGTAAATCATCAAAAATACATGTTTGAAACAGCTGTGATTATTATTACATAAAAAAAATTAGGAAAATCATCTAAACTGTTAATCACAATGCTTTTACTTGAGTTGCAAAAGTGCAGCAGCAAGTCCTAATGTCCAGAACAAAAATTACTCAAAAATATCAAATTCAAACAAGGACAATTACTGTACTCTGTATTACTCAAGGACCTGCGCAGCAAATGGATGTGTTGGCATGGCACCTGGCTTTGTAAGAGATTTTGCGTGTGATGATGGATGTCAGACTTCTCAAGTGTTGCAGACGCAGCAGTGGTTTCATGCAGGCACTCATAGGCACAAGATTTATTGTTATCCTGTGGTTTTCTTTCTGTTGTCGTTCACACCAAAACATTTCTTAAGTCATGCCTGCAGTTTTTCTTATTTCTGGCAGGACTATAAATGAATGTCTGTGTTGTCATTTATTCTATTGTTGACACATCTTCAACGTGTTGAGTTAAGTCTCCTGCAGCACTTACCCTCATGGTTACTTTGATATTTGTAGACCTTTAGCTTTTGGTGCATTGCTTTAAAATATGTCGTTTCATGCAAATGTGCGTGCGTCCAATTATCACAAGTTTCTCATGACATTTTTTGGACGTGTGTGTGTGTGTGATAGGATCAATGGAAATGAGTTATTTTAGTGTGAGCACACTTTGTTTTGCCATAACTCAGTCTAACACCAACTTTTTTAGATTACAGTACAAAGACCAGTTTGAATCAGAAATCCTTTTATGCTCTGAGACGGCTTATAGTTTTAAGCAAGCTGTAATTGGCTGCTGGGAAACTATGGCTGCTGCAGGCCAAGGCAGCACAGGAATAGAAGCATTGCTACAATGAGGTTCCCACAAATAAAGATGATTTGGTCACTTAAACTTACTCCTATTTTCTCGTAACAAGAAAAGTTAAGGATCAATAAAAAGATACACCTTGTCTGGATTTAGAGCAACCGATTAACAATATTGTGGATGTTCAGTTGCTTTTAGTGACAAATAAAGGTGCACATTTCTGGTGAGGCCTCATTCACAAAGTCATTTGGAGTTTGATTCAGTGTTGTTTTACCTCTGGGAGGAAAAGCAGGACTGGTTCATGGGTGACGAGTTCCTTCCACAGCAGGAAGGTCAGCACATAGACCTGCTTCCAGCATTGAACTTCTCAAGTAACGAACTTCTACTTGTCACACTTTGAGATATCTAAAAAACCTTGAAGTTCACACACCAGGTGACATTTGAGCGGGGATGTTCACTACTTCCAAGATGCCTTCTGTGGGTTTTGCCTTTTGTCTCTTTCGTTTCTTTTCAATTGCTCTGTGAGGCAGCTCTGCTCAAATGTTATTAACTCATATTTCCTCTGCAGACAGAGACGAAAGGGGACCAGGAGGTCCCAGCAAAACAATCAATCTCCAGTTGGCTTTTGCGTGGTAGCATCCTCCAAGCCTTTTTGTTTCCATGGTAACTGCATGAGCCATCAAAACTGGATGATGTGGAATGATAACATGGGTGTGGGGGAAAGGAGCAGGGAGATTTTCTCAATATGTTAATGACTGACAGTCTGTTTGCAGGCAGAAGCTCTAAATGTGTAGTCCTTCTGCTCAGTTCCCATGGGAGCACATTTTCAGTTGGATAAATAGGAGCAATGAAAACAGAGAGAATTGCTCTTATCTTCTGTTAAGCAAATGATGCAGAGTGCTGAGGGCTGGAAAGGAGACAGGTTTTATCATCAGGAGAAAGATTCAAGAGCTATTATCTAGTGAAACAATGTAAATGTAACTAAAAACATTCATTGGCTCCACATTAACCGGTCAGAAAGGGGAACAAAAAAAAGGCTAAAACCAATGGAAATGATGACCAGTATTGCCAGACAGAGTCATGGTTCTTCATCCAGGAAGTCACCAGATCCCACAAAAAAAAACTCACAAAGTTCATCAGTGATTTTATAGCTGTATTTAGCAATAATTAATATTCCATTATTTATTACTTTTTGGTTGAAACTCCAACCTGGATTTGAATAAAATCACAACCATGCATCAAGTATATATTGCATTTCTTATATGTTAATGTATTTATTTATAGAAACTTTTTAAAATGTTGTTTATCTGTTGCACTTTGTATAAAAATATTAATGCCATGACCTGGGTCTTATTTTTCTGATGATCAAAATTTTTTTCTTTTTAAAATAATTACATTTAATGTCTAGTCTATTAGACTAAACTTAAGCAATTTATGGTCATTTTACTGTACTATATCTGCTAAGCCTTTTCTCGTTGTTTTTTTATCATTCCAATATGACGTCGCTATTTACATATCTTGCACAATGGTAAAAGACCAGCATGCCATCTCTAGCAATATATAACTCATTTGGTAGCTCCATGTAGCTAAAGAAACTAGCTGGTAGCTCCACACAGGGCCAGGGCAGCAAGCTTAAGGAACACATTTTTGGCCACGCATCGAGCAAAGATTTTGTTATGTGATGAAAGAGAGGCAGCCGACGCAAATTAGCTGTGCAAATCCTGTTCGGTGTCAACACAGCATTAGAATCTTGTCTTAGTTGTACAACTCCAAGCAGGCATTGAGTCATAGGCTTTCTTGTAATTAATCCAGGCTGTGCTCAGGTTCTGTCAACCAGGAGTTGGTGTTTGGCTCCTCTGGAATCTCTACCAATGTCCTTCTGTGCGGTGCTCATGAATTGCATGTGCCTATATATATTTGGTTGCAATGATGCCTGACATGAGCTTCCATGTTGTGGAGAGACAGGTTATTGGCCAGTGATTAGATGGGACGGCACCCTTTGAGGGATCCTTCTGGATCAGAATTGTTTGCCCTTCCGTTGGCTATCTGGAGTGAGTCTCATCTCTTAGCAGCTGGTTTATTTATGCTGCCAGGCGCTCATGAAGTGCAGTGAGAATCTTATAACGTCTCTTGCAGTGAGACCTGTACGTCAACAGTACTCTAAGAGCCTTCATAGGAAACTCAATGAGGCTGTTCTATCTATCGATAGATAGATAAACATCATATATCTTCCAATAGTAGCCAGGGCGTTTATTTAAAAAAAAAAAATCCCGACGTTTATTAGAGACCAGCGTCTATTGGAGACCGGCGTTTATTCCATCACGGACAGAATGGTGATGGTTAATGGGTTCATTTTGTGTAAAATTCGATCACAAAATATGGGCTGTGAACGTCAATCTCCGTATCAAAAATCAGTTTCACTTTCATGTCAATTATTTTCCTGGAGACACGCGCACCTTTTCCTTTGCTCAGTATTCCATTTTCAAACCAGTTCTTCTAATTTGTTGCTGCTTTCTCTGCTCACCAGGAAACCAGGCTTGCTCCTTTTCTTTCTTTCTGCAGCCTCTCTGCTGTTTAGGATTCACCCCAGAATTACAGCTACATGGAGCTAGCAGCTAATGTTTTTAGCCTGTTAGCTACATG
>BSAI01000185.1:839914-874186 GCA_036245035.1 Adrianichthys oophorus | reverse complement strand
ACATGGAGCTAGCAGCTAATGTTTTTAGCCTGATTGCTACACGGAGCGATGTCTGTGTTTATTTCATTTATTATGCACAAAAGACGTGGATGATGTCGGAGAGATCAGGTTGATTTATTTTGAAAAGCTCTACAAAAACATCAGTGATCATGCCTTAATGTTTGGGTTCATGAAAACATTTAGAATCTCCTACAAGCTACCGAGAGCTTCTCTCCACTGTGTCTGAACAGCTGCTTCCCGGTGTTTCCTCTCTCTCTCTTACGGAGTTTGACGGCTTTCTGTCCCAAATAAACCCGAAGAATAAAATGAGGGTACTTTTTTTGAGGTGTGGATGAAGCTAAAGTTCAGGAGGCCCGAGCAGACTGCTTTACCATCCCGCGCCGGCTCTCTGTCTGGCTGCCAGCTCCTCCCTGGTAGCGGCATAGCGAGCTCCAGCTCTAAAGTGTCCCGCCTTTATCCAATAGCAGCAGACTGGACGGTTCCAGAAATCTCGCTGCCCGGAAAGGGATCCAGTGGGGTAAGAAAATGAATGAAGTTCAGGAGAATCCAGGGATTGATCCACTATAAACACCAGGAAATGGGTTTGCTCCTTTTCTTTCTGCAGCCGTCTTTGCTCCTTCATCCATCTGCTTGCACCATTCTCTGATATATTTAGGATTCATCTCAAAATGTGGTTCAGATTCCTCACCAGAAGGTTCTTTGGTATATTCCAAAAGTTTCAACAAAATAGAATGAGCCAAAATGTTGTGAGCCAATCCACACTGGCTGAACGCCACAGATACCCAGCCCCCACCCTCTGCCTGACTCAGTACAAAGCAAGAGCCAGGGGTGTGGGTGTAGGGAGAGGGGTGTGAGCCCGGCCACTTTTAGGGACCGGCATCTGTGACAACTAACCACCTGTTGTACCCTGCTTTCATTGCAGACAGCGTCTATTGGAGACCATCCATAATTGGAAGATGTACTGTATGTGTGTGTGTGTGTGTGTGTGTGTGTGTGTGTGTGTATATATATATATATATATATATATATATATATATACATGTGTGTGTGTGTAAATTATAGGGGAAAATAAGGTAATCAAGTAAAGTCAGGTTAAGTTTTCTACCTTGAAAACTCCAGTTTTTTGGTTAAAATTATTTGGGAATTTTAAGTGTTATCTATTTATTTTTACTATTATTTTTATTTCAGCCCTTATTGGCGACCAGTCCAGGGGTGTCCCCTGCCTTCGCCCATGAGTAGCCAGGTTAGGCTCTGGCAACCCCGTGACCCCAAAAGGGATAAAGCGGTTTGGAAAATGAATGAACGAATTTTTATTTCATTGGTCATCTATTAACTGCTTGGTCCCTCATGAGAGTACTGTTGCAGGTTATCTTTAACTCACTGTCTTAATGAAAACACAAACTAACATCAGAGGATGTGTCTTCAATCTTTTTCCTTTTTTCTGTTCTGAGGTTTAAATGCAAATAAGCCATGTAGGAGAGATACAGCACTCATGAAACATCTCCCTGTTACATCCTGATCCACTGAGGTGCCAGAGACTACAGAGGTATATAGGAGGGAAGAAGACTGCAGGCAGTGGAATTGGGCTGAATGGTGACAGATTCATAGATCCGCAGAGTGTGTTTGTGTGAAAGCAGCTTGCACACCTGCCTTTTTAAGACCTCTCCACTGGTTAGCTGCAAACCAAAGTTAGCTCTTAAACGTAATGCTCAGCACGTCCAGATGCTTTCTGAAGTAATTAGTCATCTCTTCTGCCAAGTTCTTCATTGGGGTTATGTATACTGCCTGCACAGAAGGAGGGGGTAGGGTCCACATAAACAGGATCAGGAACCAGTCAAGTCTGTGTTATAGTTCCACTTGTGGAAGGGTTTAAACTGTGTCTGTGTGTGGGTTGGGGGAAGGAGGGGTCTTTGCTGTGTCCTTTCAGTTCTTATCCGAATGGTGTAAGATTGAGTGCCATCACCCACTCTCTGTTGCCATAGTGAAGACAGACAGAGGGCAACTTGAATGACAGGCGATTTCCCACCACACACATACACTTCACCACCATCTTGTTTTTTGATGATGTGCAGCTGCTCCTCACAGCCATGCTTAGATGCTCTGAAGATCACCTCTTTGTCATGTCATCAAAAACTCTTGGGTTATGCTGCATCGTTGCTTTTTTTTTTAATACAAAAAATGCTGTGTCTTGGGAGGATGATTGCTTGTCTGTGAGCCCAGGTCTTGTTGCCAAGGGAAACCGGGCAGCAGACTCTCAGGTGTGTGAGTGACACTAACAGAGGTTTGTCTTGCAGTTGCCTTGAAGCTCATTGGTAATGAAATTTACAATTGTTGCACAAGGTAAATCTATTGTGAAGTATTTGTAAGACTAATGTAAGTCGCACGGACTTATGACATACAGGTGAACTACAGTGTCTTTACATCAAACTCTAGTCATTTGTAAAGTAGTGGTCACAACTGTTCTTTAGAATGGTCATCAAAAAAGGAAAAAGCCATACAGCAAGAATGCGTCTCAAGTATTTCACCTCTGCAACCTATCGCTCGCAACGTGCTTGTAAAAAATCTGCACAAACACTTTTGCCCCACAGGCTCAGCGAGCAGTCTACAACCTTTTTATTTCTTGCAGGTTCCACACCTGTACTGCGTGCCTTGTACAGGTGTGGCCATTTCTCAGAGACCCCTAGTCCAGCCTTAAAGGCAGTTATGAGTAAGTTGTTATGTTTGAAAAAGCAATTAACAAAAAGCTGTCAGAGGTTGATATATTTTGAATATGTGCTTTAAAGAAAAAATATGACAAGATAAAAAAAATGAGTGCTGTCAATTGATTAAAAAATGAATCAAACTTTTTTACAGAAGGTTTTTTTGCAAGTACCTACGTTTGTTACAGACAGACAGACATGTCATTTTACAGTTACAGTTTGTTTTTACAGAAACAATTTATGTTGAAACTTTTTTACAGTCCGATAATTTCTGTTTACAAGTACAAAATCTTTTCACAAATGCACAAATCTGTTTTCTACAAGTGCGATACATTTTTTTAGAGACAGACAATGTAACTTAATAGGTCAGACACTCATTTGTCATTTTGTTCCATTTAAATACTTTCCCCCAACTCATCCAAATGCTTTCCTGATGATATTTTAGAAATATCACAATTTATTTATGTTTTGTATATGTACATACAGGTATTTATCAATAATCATATTTTTATATTTTTTCTAAACTTTTTTATGTTTGGACAATGCTTTAAATGTAAACTGGTTCTCTTCTACCGGCTTGTTTCACATATGGATACACAAAATCATTTTTTGTTTATACATGTCTTAAACATTGACGTTTTTAAATGAAATGATATTTCGTCTTTTTTTTATGAATAACCTTTGTATGTTTTTTAAAATACATTTTTTTTTCTGCTTTGAGTATTATTCGAGCTGTAGAATACTACAAAATCATAATGTTTGAGGTTTTTTTACCGTAAAATTAGTTGTTTATGTGATCAAGATAACTTACTTTGTGAATACCTGGTATTGCTCTTTTTTAAGTTTTGAAATTGAATGTCGGGTTTATTTATATAGGAAGAATTTGGTAAAATCAATGCACAGCATAAAGTGTGGAGAGATTTGGTCCAGAAAAAGTTTAGTTTTGATTAAAACTGGGATGCTTTGATAGTTTAACTTGCAGATATCTATTCAATTCAACTCAATTTTATTTATATAGCCCAATATCACAAACATAGCCGTCTCAATGTGCGCTCACTCAGGTATTTATACAAAAGAACATAAAGTCAATTGTAAACTATAAACAATAGCTGGTTACTAAATTAAACTAAACAGACTAAGCTAAACTGGGATCCTTGCCTTTAGACCCTCCTTCTTGGTGAGGAAAAACTCCAAAAATGAAAACCCTATCTTGGGGAAAAAATGAGAAACCTCAGGGATGTCCATATGAAAGAGGGATCCTCTCCCAGGATGGACAGGTGATGTGCTAGAACTGTTAAAGAAGCATTAGCTTATCTAACTCTACAACTACATGTTTGAATAGTGTAGCAGATGGGCTTTTTTCAGGTGGAACTGAGGAACAGCTGGGGGTCCAAGACAAGCCAGAGGCGAGGTCCACAACAAAAGACAGGAGAACAGACAATTCACCTGTAACCTCTTCGGGAAGTGGGGAAGAGGAACAACATATGAATCGCACTGCAACAAACAGCAGCATGATTAACTAATTAAAATATGGTAGATAAAAAAGAGAGGAGAGAAGTTATAGAGGACAGAACCACAGTGCACCATACTTTCCCCTGCTTCTAAATTCTAGTAGCCTGGTACTGGTATTGAAAATTTATTTCAAACATGTTAATAGTAAGTTGCATGTAATATGGCACAAATAGCAGATGGTAATAACAAGAACAAAAATAAAAAATCTTCAGTTTTAGCATGTCAGTATTAATTTAGCTAAGTTCCATGACCGGGGTTTAGGCTGCTGAGACTCTTGCCTTCGACTGCCACCAATATCACATTGCACCAGCCTCCTTCCGAGCTCTCCTGCAGGCGGTGGGCCCGCTGGAGAGGGATCCCATGTTGATCTTTCGGGCTGTGCCCGACCGAGGCCCGTGGGAGCACTGGCCACCAGGTGCTCGCCTACAAGCCCCAACCCCAGGCCTGGCTCCAGGGTGGGGCCCAGGTAATGTCAATCCAGGCAACATTACCAGAGAAAGGTGGTTTGCCCTCTCTGGGTGGGTGGAGTGCTCCTTCCCCAGGTGGAGGAGTTTAAGTATCTTGGGATCTTGTTCACGAGTGAAGATCAGAGCGTGAAATCTGCACGCAAGATTGGTGCCGCTACTCCTCCACATCGAGAGGAGCCAGTTGAGGTGGCTCGGGCATCTGGTCCAGAGGCCTCCTGGACACCTCCCTGGAGAGGTGTTCCAGGCATGTCCCACTGGGGGAGGCCCCGGGGAAGACCCAGGAGACGCTGGGAAGATTATGTTGGCCTGGGAATGCTTTGGGGTGCACCCAGAGGAGCTAGAGGAAGTGGCCAGGAAGAGGGAGTCTGGGCATCTTTGCTTAGACTGCTGCTCCCTGCAACACGGTCCCAGATGAGCGGAAGAAAATGGATGGATGGATGGCATTGTCTTCACCTTGAGATAAAGCTATACATGTTGTAAATAGAAAGTTGACACTGCAGCTGTTTGTACTGACAAGGATCTGCAAAAATGATTCTGTTTAATACCTTCAGTCAGACCGCTCTGTGATCAATCTGCACAAAATCGGTTAGTCTTCTTTGCTTGAAAGTGTTTGTCCACTCATCCAAGGAGCTGCATCAGTCTACTCATGAGTCAACTTGGATGAGTGGCGATTGAACTCCATTAAACCATAGACTAATGAGCTGGTGTTCTGGGCTGAGGGCCGCTGGGCATACTCTTGGTTACCCTCTTGGTATGTGGACTGGGGTGGCTGAGACTGAGGGCCCAATGTACATTGTCATGCCTTTCCAGCAATGTAAAGGCATGAAAATTCAGAGCTATTTTGCAATCAAGAAGGTTGTGGTTAGTGACCAACATGATGAGGTTGAAACTGTAGGCTTCAAAATGTTTGAAAAAAAAAGGTTCTCATCTTCTAACCATGAACATTGAACTCACACTCCGCTATACCAAACTCTTCACTAACTGACTGGAACGCCACCAAAATCCACCTCCAGTTAAAACCACATCTAAAACACAACATATTTCAGTACACATTACCAAGGTACCAATTGCCAAGGTCTCCCTTCTGTGTTCCCTGCTCAGTGGTGAGGCCTTGGAGTGGTTAGCCGCAGCCTGGTCTGGGGGTTCATGACCTTTTCACTTCGATGCTGAATTTACTCGGCTGCTGTGCGCCGTCTTCCAGCATGCGACGGAAAGCATCCCAGTGAGCAGCTAATAGACATTAAATAGAGAGATGAGACTGCCGGTGCATACTCCTTGAGATTTAGGACCCTCTCTGCTCAGACAAACTGGTCTTCAGCCGCTCTCCAGACAGGTTTTCCATAAAGAATTTAACGCGGAACTCCAACACGAGTTTGCCTATTAGGACAAGAACATGGATCTGAAACAGCTGATCTCTGTTACCATCCTCTTGGACAATCTGTTACAGTTCCTGAAGCCTAAAGACTCCAAAACCAAGCATTTTACCTTCACATCGGCATGCTCTCGCCACGAGCACACCACTCAACTTGTGGAGAACCCATGCAGGTGGTATCCACGCGCCTGACATCATAAGAGAAAAGCAAATGCATGTGCAATAATCTGTGCCTCTACTGTGGTCATCCAGGCTACCTACGAGCGTCCTGCCCCGATCGTCTGTCTAGACAATCAGGGGGGCCATTGAGTCACATTTTATAGGCTCCTTGTGACCAGTGCTTTGATTGATTCAAGCACTCCAGGAAATTTCATTGACTTTCATTGGCTAATTCTATTCCTGTGCTTACCTGTGATTCACTGCTAGGAGTCTCCGCTCTAGATGGTCGTCCCCTGGACTCAGGTTGTATCAAGTTCCTGACTCCGGATCTCCAACTCGACATATGACACCAACATCAGGAACTCATCCGATTCTTCGCCATTGACTCTCCTCACTGTTCCCTCATACTGGGACTGTGATGACTCGAGACCCATTACCCCACCATTGTCTGGTTCACAAAAACTCTCAACTCTGTCACTACTCATGACTCTCTACCTTCCCAGTATCAGGATTTAGAGGAGGTTTTCAACAAACAAAAAGCCACACGTCTACCTCCTCACTGAGCGTATTATTGTACTATTGATCTTCTTCCTGGGCTCATCCCAGCAAGATGAAGGGTGTTCTCCTTGTCACAACCAGAGACAGAAGCCATGCAGGCTTACATTCAAGAAGAACTACAAAAGGGGTTCCTTCGACTATCTACATCACCTGCATCCACCTGCTTCTTCTTTGTAAAAAGAAAGACAGTGCTCTTCACCACTTCATCGACTTCCGCAGCCTAAAAGAAAGCACCGTCAAATTCCGATACCGCATACCATTGGTTCCCCAAATCCTATAGCAGCCACATCAGGCCAGAGTTTTCACCAAGCTGGACTTGTGCAGTGCTTATAATCTCATCCTCATCCGTGATGAATGGAAGACTGTAGGAAGATTCGTCACCTACATCTGACCATCATAAGTACCTGATTATTCCCTTTGGCCTATACAACGCCCCCTACGTGTTCCAGGCCTTTATAAATGACGTCTTCAGAGACATGCTGCACTGCTTTGTCATTGTTTACCTGGATGACATTCTCATTTAATCCTTTAGCCTTGAAGATCATGTCTCCCACATCAGGCAGGCCCTACAGCGGCTCATCATAAATCATCTGTATGCCAAATGAGTGCTAATTCCATAAAACATCCATACTATTTCTTGGCTAAATAATCAGTGCCCAGGGCATGGCTATGGGTTAGAGCAAGGTAGAGGCCACGTTGCAGTGGCCTGGACCTACCACCACGAAGAAACTGCAATGTTTCCTTGGTTTTGCTAATTTCTATCACCGCTTTATCCGTGGATTCCGCTCTGTGGTTGCACCGCTTCTCAAAGGGGCACCCAAGCAGCCCCAGTGGACTCAAGAAACGCTTCTCACATCCTCCCATCCTGCATCATCATGATCCCGCCACAAAGTTTACCGTGGATGTGGATGCCTCGAGCACAGGCATCGGAGCAGTTCTCTCTCAGCGTCATGGTCAACCCTCCAAGTTGTATCCCTGCACTTTCTATTCCAGAAAACTCAGCGATGCTGAAAGGAACTAAGACACGGGGGATCGAAAGTGGAGACATTGGCTGGAGGGGGCATAACATCCGTTCTTGGTGTTTATGGACCACAAACATTTCGAGTGCCAAAAGGTTAAATCTTTGCCAAGCCTGTTGGTCGTTCTTCTTCTCTCTCTTCCACTTTCAGATCACCTGTCGACTGGGTTCCACAAACGGCAAGGCAGTCGCGCTTTCCTGCCTATATTAAATGGAAGCTGAAGGACCGGGTTCTGCTGAACCTGTAGTACCTGCCTCCTTAATCCTGGCTCCAATACAGTGGGACATCATCATGGAGCTGTGGAAGATCAATCAAGACAAACCACCTCCTCCGTCATGTCCTGTCGATTGAGTGTACGTACCCCCATCTCATCGGGAGAAGGTTCTACACCTGGTGCATGACACACCGGAAGCAGGACACCCAGGTATGGCAGGTACTCAGTTTCTCGTTCATAACTCCTTCTGGTGGCCCACCATGCAGGTGGATGTGGCTAAAATCCCTCGTCAGCTACCAGCTGGGCTCCTACAACCACTGCCCACACTGCACCGGCCCTGGTCTCACATAGTGGTGGACTTTATCATTGACCTACCAAAGATGACACAACCATTCTAACTATCATTTGTCATTTCTCCAAGGCATGCCGTCTACTCCCTTTGCCCAAATTGCTCACTGCTATAGATACCACTGAGCAACTGCTCACCCATGTCTTCTGACACTACGGCCTCCACCAAGACATTGTTTTGGACGGTGGTCCTCAATTTACCTCACTTGTGTGGCGGGAGCTCTGCAAGGGGTTGGGCATCAACGTCAGCCTGACATCTGGCTACCACCCCCAATCGAATACACAAGTGGAGCAGCTCAACCAAGAGATCACCCTGTTTATGGGGACCTATTGCTCCCAACATCAGGAGGACTGGAGGCGGTTCCTGGTTTGGGCTGAATATGCCCAGAACGCACTCAAGAGGAAATCTACTGGGATAACTCTGTTCCAGGGTGTCTTGGGGGTTCATCCACCATTCTTCCCTTGGTCTGGGGGTCCCACAGAACTACCAGCCATGGACGACTGGTTTCAATGCAGCGAGGAGACCTGGGAAGCAGCGCACGTCCAGTTACGGCAGGCTGTTAGTTGTTTTCAAGTGCATGTTGACCGGCACTGTCGTACCTGACCCAATCTCCTACCCCGCCAGTGGGTGTGGCTGTTGACTCGTGATCTCCGTCTCAAGCTGCCCTGCAGGAAACTCAGTCCAATGTTTGTGGGGCCCTTCAAAATCATAAAGCAAGTCACGCCTGTGTCATTCCGTCTTGCTTCCAGAATACCAGATCTCTCCAACCTTTCACATCTCCCTGCTCAAGCGTGCCATGGCACCTCCGGTTGGGCGTCGCCCCCCAAGTCCATCAACACCAAGGTGCCCCCTCTGATAGTGGATGGTGAGGAGGCCTACCTCATCAACAGGATCTTGGATTCTCGGTGGCAGGGAGGTCGGCTCCAATATCTAGTTGACTGGGAGGGGTACAGTCGAGAAGAACATTCCTGGGTTTGCACATTGATCCTAACGCCTCCGCGATCTCGTTACAGGATGCATGGTGGGCTGCACGGTGGAACAGTGGTTAGCGCTCTTGCCTCACAACAAGAAGATCCCCGGTTTAAGTCCCAGCTGGGGGACTCTAAACAGTGTCAACAATGGGGACCTTTCTGTGTGGAGTGTGCATGTTCTCCCCGTGCATGGGTGGGTTTTCTCCAAGAACTTCAGCTTCCTCCCACCCTCCAAAAACATGCTTCACAGATTAATTGGTCGCTCTAAAATGTTCCCTAGGTGTGGATGCGAGTGTGCATGGGTGATTGTCGCACCTGCAGCAGACTGGCGACTTGTCCAGGGGTGTTGCCACATGTGATGGTGTGAATGTGATTTTGTGTGCGTGTGTGATTGTGGACTCTGCAACAGAGTGGTGACTCTGTCCAGGGGTGTTCCCTGCCTTCGCCCATGAGTGGCTGGATTAGGCTCCAGCAGTCCTGTGACCCCGAAAGGGATAAAGCTGTATAGAAAATAAATGGATCATCTGAAATTAAATTTCTTTACTCATTACCTATTTGAAGAACTAATTGTCAGGAGTCAGCGCTCTGTCTCTTCCTCTGGTCATTGGCGGGAGGCATCTCCAGAGTACTGACTGAACAATCTCCCATCCCCAACCCCAGCACACAGTGTCTGGATGCCGCCCACCTTACTCTCATCTGCTAATCAGCCACAGGACACTTAAGCACCACTCAGGGCCATGCTCAATGCAAAGTATTGTTTGTGCCTTTCTGCCTACATACCGAACGACTCATCCTGATCCTGTTTACCTGGCCCTCATTTGTATCTGACTCTGCCTCTTTGCCGCCTGTCCTGACCTTTGCCTGGATTCTGACTTTGATTATCTTTGTGGACTCTTAGCTGAGCTTTGCTGCTGTCTGTACCAATAAACCTGCTGCAAGTGGAACCAGCTGTCTGCCCGTATTTGACAGTAATTCACTACTCCTTACTTTCCTTTTAGTTTTATTATATACAAATTATTAAGAGAAAACCCACTTTGCACAAACAAGATTTTCTTGTCTTTCATTTAACTGTGCTCCTTTGAAAAAGAGAATTTTTATTTCAATAAATAAACTAAAACAGAACAAAAACCCATGGAGAAACTAAAAAGGGATCAAGCAGATGACCAAAAACCAGACACTTCTGAGGACAATTAACAGAAATGAAAAGCGTTGTGGATGACCAATGTTAACCTGAAGTGACTGACAGGAGACAGAACATGACCAAAAACTCAACTGAAAAACCAAACTAAACCACAGAATCCTCACAGCAACATTATGATAACATTAAATGTTATTGAAAATTTCAGCATTCTGGGGATAAAAGTTGGAGGAAATCTGTGTTAAACTTGATTCATTTTGATTCTGCCTATAGCACAATGCCAAAATAAAGAGCTTCCAGTGTTTTATTGCTTTGGATGTTTTCCATGTGCCCCTGCGACAGACTGGTGACCAGTCCAGAGGTGTCCCCTGCCTTCGCCCATGAGTTAGGTTAGGCTCCGGCAACCCCGTGACCCCGAAAGGGAAAAAGCGGTTTGGAAAATGAATGAATTAATGAATGTTTTCCATGTCTATAATAAAGTGAATGAACCCATGTTGACAATAATTTGTTTACACAGGTCACATAGGTGAGCAGTTATCTATTAGGACTTTATTTTAAAATTTTACCTAATTTCCATATTGTTTAAAAGACAAAAAAACATGTTTTTGTTATCTTTTTGGAACTTTGACCTCCTGCCACTCTAAAATCACATTCACATCTCTCTGTTTTACAGTGCTTTGTGGTGGATGCCATGGCTGGACAGTTGTGAAGTATTGCATGGAGCAGAACTCAAGTAGAATTTCACAAAACGGGCAGAATGCTGGTTCCAAATGCAGCAGGTTAACTGGGTCAGACAGGAGCATAAGCTCAGACCAAAAGTCCACAAAACTAAATCAAGGTCAGAGTCAGAAGATCAGATCCAATAATAATGCTTGGTATGTAGGCAGAAAGGCACAAACAATGCTTCCTGTGGCTGATTAGCTGATGAGTGACAGCTGAGTAGGATCTTGTGTGTGCACTGTGGTTGCTGGGAGATTGAGTGCCGTCAGTACTCTGGGACAGCTCCCCCTGGTGACCGGAGGAGGCAGACCGCTGACTCCTGACATAGGCTAGTACAAGCAAATGCTGCCTTTGCCACACTTTGAAGAAGGATGTTGAGCTGACTCACCCTTCATACACACCGCAATACTGAGGAATCAGAAGGAAAGGAGCTATAAAATGGCAGAACCAAATGGGCTGACGGGAAACCATTTAATTGTTCATACCAATGAGCAAGAACATACAGCAAGGTACAGCTGTGTCGAGGTTTCAGGGCGTGTGTCGAGAAGTGGAGGAAGAGCTTCCGTGGAGCGCGTATTGACGCTTGCTTCATCAAGGGGAGGAGCCGAAAATGATGACGCTTCGCTGCCTGGCTGTGCTGCGTGACTGATTCATGGAAGGTCAACCGTGAGTCTTCACAGCGGCATGAATCCCATGGGCTCCATACAGTGAGATTTATGAGAAACTGTTAATTTTAATTAAAAGAAATCAATGTGTGTCCTAAACAATAATCACTGGCCTTATCTCAGTGTTACACAAGCGTGATCATTATCCACAGTGGTCCTTCATTTATCGTGTGAGTTATGTTCTAAAGAAAACCAACGATAAACAATATCAGTGAAATATTCATTTTGTTTCTTTTTGAATACTGGTAATCAAAGATGTTTCAAAGCTATAAAGCTCCAGTTTCAATTATTGATGTGACGCTCTGTATTGAAGCTTCACAGCGTGTGCCGAGCTGGGGAGGGGGAGTTTCCATGGAGCGCAGAGACCGCTTCATCTAGAGGAGGAGCTGAAAATGATGATGTAACAAGCTTCGCTTCCTGATTCTACCACGTGACTGATTTATGGAGTGGTTCTGTTTGTTCCGTGGGTCTTGACAGCTGCATGAATCCTGCAAGCTCCATACATAATGTGGCTGTTTGATGGAAAGTCACGGTCAGAGAGAGTTTGGAGAGAGGTAGAGATTTAGAGGAATTATTATTATTATTGAATAAAATAAATAATGTCTCTTAAACACACAGGCCTAAACCCAGTGTTATTATAGCAGGATCATTGTCCAAACCCAAAACACCCTCACATGGGGATGAGAGCTGAAACTCTGTGCTAAGTCGGAACTGATGCTTTGTTTCAGACGTGTCAGTCACTAGTTTTTCTGTACAATTCTAGCCAATCATTTTACCTTTCAGGTGGTTGTGGGCGAAGTCAAATGAATGTCTGTGGTTCATTCATGTGCTCCCCTTCACCCTGGTACACTGCTTTGTCACATTTATATGCTTCTGGAAAAACAGGGTTTTTATTTTTGATTTTATTTTTCATCTTTGAAGCAGCTGTTCTACCTTTAGAGACCAGAACAGTTTCAGTCAAACATCAGTAGCCATTTATATAACATCCTTTCATTATTGGTTTCTAATAACTGCTCATTAATACAAGAAAAATATTTTATAACAACCAAATGACTTTAGAGATAGGGTCACCCCGCCCCCCCCCCCCCCCCCCCCCCCCCCCCCGCCCCACACAAACCCCACCTTTAAAGAACCGGTTCAGCACCAGCACACACAAAGAAAGCCTACGGCTATGTACAATTTTTGTAAATGTCTTTATTTTGCTGAAATGTTTATTCCTGGGCTTCTTTTCAAATTCCCTCTTCTAATTCAACTGATACTTTATGTGCACTAGGTGTCCTCCTATAGCTTCCAAATGAAGCTTCATGAAGCATTGCACTGGAGTGAACCAGTTGGATAAAAGGCTTCATGAAGCTTCATCTGCCCATCACTATAGCAAGGGACTTGCAGTGTAACATGACCCCTGTGAAAAACCCACTAACTTGTGGGTAAACGACAGTAGAACAATCAAACATCACAACTACAATAGCAAACAAAGCAACAACCAAAACGGATTCAACTCTAAACGAGCAAACATCCAAACCATAGCAAAACAAAAAAACATTACTTTCCACAAGGCATTATGCATCTTACATTGGGCAGGGTCGTTATAATATTTTCCTAAACTCATCCCAGAAGAAAGAAAAATCACCAAAAATATAAAATGTAATCTAACCTACTGTACTCTTTAAGTTTTGAACAAATAGCAACTTTTAGCTGAAAGTTATGCCAATTGTAAAAAATGCCCTTGAACAGGCACTGTTTTGTCACAGCAAAGATGGCCGTTCTTTAAAAACTTCAGCCAAATCTCTGGAAATGACTCTACTGTGAGGAGTCGCTGAAAGATTTAAACAACATTGTTTTCATGCTTTTTTAGTGCCAGTTGTTTGCCCAGAAAACAAGAACCAACCAAGATGCCTATCATCCTGTGTTGGGCCAGTGATGACTGGGATGCAAATAAACAAACAGTTCATTAACGCAGTGCAAAGACAGCCTGAGGCCATATCGGCGGACTGGGGGAACTGGGAATATTCTGTCAATCTGACAGCCGCTTGAAACGCACTAATTGGACCCACATTGACTCAGCTAATGATGCAACCGCAATAATTACATGTTGCTTTGGTCAGCAGCTCTGTGGGTGTGACAATGATGGACAGAGTATACGGACAGACCAAAAACACTGATATTTCCCTGCAAATAATTTGTATTCTTCTGATTACAGTGTGAATCCCAATAAGCTCCTGAACTCTAATTTAATTCTACTGTGCATAGGTAATGGGAACCTAAGAGATATAATTGTTGACATTTTCATGCCATCCTTTTAATTACTTTCTGGTTCCATTTCATTCCATTTGAATTGACAGCCTGATCAACTTTTAATTGCCAGTTTTTGCAAACAGCTTATCAGTGTGCTCCAAGCTTGTGTGCAGAGTGCAAAATGGCCTGCCCAAGCATGGTTATAGTCTCAGAGCACACATGAGCACTGCAGCTCTGCAACACACTTTGACAGAGGGCAATGTGGATGCTGCAACCAGGAGGCACACTCATTTCCCTTCAGAGCAACAGCAGCAAGAGGAGGAGGAGGATGAAGAAAGGGAGGAGGCAGAAAGCTGGGAGAAGGATAGAGATAGTAAGAAGAGGGGTAATTCATCACTTTTTCCACTAAAATGATGCTCAGAGGCAGAAACTCCTAAGAGGAAAACCTTGGATTTCAGTCAGAGACGGACATACTATTAACAAGGTATGTAATTTCCTAGGGCCCAAGCTGTTTAGGATCCCTATGATGAACATCTAATAAAGTTATCTAATGTCAGCTTTTTTCTTAACAAAATGTTTACTCCTGACATAAAAAAAACATGCAGTTATAATTACATTAAAATGTTTTTTTTAATGTATTTTGGGGGCTCCACATCACACGTGTACACTCTACTCCATGATCACATCAATAAAGCAAAGATGGATAAGAATGCTAGTAGTTTAATTGAAATTATAATAGAGAAACGATTTCAAGTCCCACTCCAATCATCTTTTGATCTATTTTCAAAGTGTTTCCAGTGGTCTTTTAATAATGACTACGCTCTTTTTTGGTAACATCTAAGAATGTGTCACTTTCTGGAACATAGTTTCTGCACAGCGGCATGAGTTCATTAGAAATTCACCTCTGAGTTGTGGGCGGGACTATTGTGGGGAGTAAAACTTCCCCTGCCTCTTGACATCCTTCTGTTTACCCTCTCTTCAGCTAGCTTATAGTCGACAAAAATGGCAAGCAATTTCTTAGCTACCCAGACATACAGTTTTGAGGCAGACACCAGACAGTGGAAGTTGTTCCTCTGTGGCGACACCCAAAGGGAAGTGCTAAAAGGTGACCAACATTTTTGTGTTTGCTCTGAATAAAGAAATGCTCTAAATGCAATGTTAAACTTAATTTTTTCTGTCCTCCATTATGAGAAAAATTCCACAAGAACATGTAAAAAAAAAAAAAAACAACAACATGATTTTCATTGGAGTGGCTCTTTAAACAAAGCAACCCCACTGATTTTGGAACAAGAAGGTAGAAGAGAAACAACATCAACATGAGTTCATTCCTTTTATCATAGATTTGAAGACATCCAAAGCAACAACCTTTATCCCCAGAAAGATTAAATGAATAATAATAATTCATGTTTTTTTAATATTATTATCATACTGTTTCTATGAGGATTTTGTGGTTTAGTTTGATGTTTTAGGTCATGTTTTGTCTCCTCTCAGTCACTTCAGATTCTTGTTGATCATGCCTAGCTGTTTTTATTTCTGTTCGTTGTCCTCAGAAGTGTCTGGTTTTCAGTTCTACGTTGTCAGGTCATCTGCTTTATGCCCTTTTTGTTTCTCTGTGGTTTCTGTCCTGTTTAAGTCTATTTCTTTAAATGTTTATGTTTCTGCCACCAAGCCAGTTTCCTGCGTTTTGGGGCCTACACCTCCTGTTCCTGACAGCTGAACCCAAGGTGACTCTTGTTTTAGGATTCACAGCTAAACTCTCTTTTGAACCTGATCCTCTAAACACAGACTTTTGTTGTAACTGGAAAGATTTTAATACAACAGATGGTGAAACTGAATGATACAGAATTCAAAGGACGACATTCTAATCAGGAAAGATTACATTAAAGCACAGATTAGTTTCAGACCTGTAGTGAGTGAAGAAGAGAAGCAGTTTCCAGTTCAATAAAACTTAACATAATCTGATTTGCTTTATTCATTTGAAATGTTTAGTGATTAAAAGTTTGAATGAATTTGTAGTTTGCATTGCATACTGTGTAATCCTGATTTCTCCACACAGAAAGGTCCCCCATTGGTGACACTGTTTCAAGTCCCCCAGCCAGGACATGAACTGGGAACCTTCTTGCTGTGAGGCAAGAGCGCTAACCACTGTGCCACCGTGCAGCCCATTTTAAATTAAATTTTAAAAGATTAAAATAATCTGCACATATTTTTGATTTAAGAACTTGACTTATGTTAATGACTTTTCATATTAAAATAATCTGCATGTATTTTTCTAGTGTTTAATTCTTGCTTTATATTATTAAGAATTTTTTTCTAATGAAAAATCATCTGCACATATTTCTGAATTTTGATAATTGATCTGCATGTGCTCTGATAAAGTCTAAAATAGTATTATATCTGTTGACATAGTCGTGTGATTTATTGTTACTTAAGAATTTGTAATTACCTGAATATGTGTGGGTAAGGCACAAATATCTGATTAGAAGTCATGAACCAGATTATAATAATTCACGTAAAGAGAAATGGTAAAGTAGAGCCGGGGTGGGATAACATACATTTGCTTCTTCCCTTTCAAGCAATCTATCATTTGATGTCTAGTTATCCTATGTTTGACATGTCTTTGGAAGTAAACCTCTGTTGATTGATTGTATTTGCACATGCATTGTTCTTGTTTGATTGCTTGAAATAAGTATTTTTTAATCTAATTTAAGGATAATTTATCATAATAAAATATTTTAATGATTTTTTTTAATGCATAGTGGTTATTTTATTTCTTTTTGTTTAAACTTTCACAGTCCAACATTCCCATTTATACTGAGCATTTCTTCTTAGCAGGAACAACACAACATGTAAATGTACAAAACTTTGGGAATAACTTTGGACTGAGTTCCTTTAAGATAAAAATTGCAAAGTTGGAAATATTTCATGTAGGTAATTCTACATTTTAGGTTTATTAATTTGAAGATGTTTAGGAGGTTTTCTTAAAATTCTGCTATCCCTGCAACATAGATCATTGCAGCTTTGGCAGCAGAAGCATCTGATTTAACAAGTTTGAAAATATTCACATGTAGCATTTTATGTAAAGCAGAATGCAGGCAAGTTGCAGGAGGACACTGAACAAGACCTGACACAAAAGTGCATAAAACTGAGTTCTGAAACTGCAAAGGAAAAAGATGAAAGGGGATAGATATCAAGTTAAGGTAAAGAACTGAGATGAAACAAGAAAATGTGTACCTTCAAAATCTTCAAGAACAGAGGAGTCTGAAAAGAGGCTGCTGATTTAAACTGAGTAAGGTGACACAAATTCAGAGTCAGATGTGGCTGTAAATGGAAGAACGTAAAACATAAATTAGAAAATGCAATCAAGGCTGATTAATCATGCATGAAGAGCTGCTAAACTCTGCATCTTTGCTTGCATGTACTGATGTGCTGCCTCCTGCACATTTATGGAGAGGACAAGCTGTCATCAGTCACGACAGAAAGCAGCATCTCTCACCGACAACTGAGGGTTGGCTTTCGCAACCCCAGTCTGTAGCTTAGTGACTTCAGACAAGGTGCTGGAATATAGTGAGAATATATATGTGCATGCTGATTTATGTACAATTTCTCTGGTAAAGTTGGAACACAACTCAACTGCAAGCACTTCTCTCAAGTTTCTCCAAGAACATAAACATGGCTGATATTCCTGGTGACACTGCCAGAGACGAGGACAGACTGAAAGGGGGAATCGTCTTTGCTGTGAAAGGCAAGGACATGTGGTCAGGGAAGGAAAGTAAGACAATATGTGTGACGCAGCACCTCGCCTGGATCGTCGGAGAGACCAGGTGGCTGCAGGCGTGGGCGGGGAAAGGCGCCTGAGATAAAGGCGAACACTGAGCTGCAGCAAGAATAAGCAAGAACAGGAAGTTGGGGTTGTCCTTAAGATTCAGTTGAATTTTAATGTACCACTCCCCCTTAGTATGATCTGAGCTATTTTGTATTTTATATTACTTCTCATTTTTGTGATGTGTGTATTTTTTTATCACCAGGTATAGAAAAGAATAGAATAACCTTTATTGTCATTGTAAACAATACAACGAGATTGTGCCTTCTCCCTTGAGCAAGAGATGAATATAAAATAGATGATTCAAGTATAAAACAAATAAATCTGGTATCTGGTATTTGAATTGTCTCACATTTGTGTTTTTATTTTATATTCTTAACTTTGCAGGTAGAAAATGTTAACATCCGTCCGGGGACAACAAATGAAAAATAGCAGCTGGGCTCATTGAATGTGCACTGTCCCAGAGAAATAAATACAATTGAAAACGTTTAAAGGCAACAATAAAACACAAAACCACAGATGATTTGTGTTTCCTGTACGCATGAGTTCCTTTAGTTACATAAATACAAATGTCTGTTTGATGTTTAGCATAAAAACCAAAATGATTATCAGTAGATAAAAATACATGGATGAAATGTTTCAAGTAAAATATTTTTGAATGATAAAGTTATCTGAGTGATGTAGATTTCAATGACTAAAATCATAAATAAGAATCTTTTTAATTTATTTCATTAGTTATTCACTATTTGCAGAAAGAATTACAAAATACAGATTTCCTTCATCTAGCACCAGTCATTTCTCATCAGCATCACACGAACTACAAGAACTGTCAGGACATGGTGTCCCACAATGCATTGTTTTGTAGTCATCAAGGCGGCTCGATCCTCAAAGTATGTGCATAACACCCTTCATCTACTCTTCTGCTGCTGTCTGTTTTTGTTGGTGTCATAGGATGTGGTGGAAGACCCGACAGGTATCACTCTGCACTGTGGCCCAATACAAAAAGTGTTCTTCGCTCTTTGGTATTCTGTTGGTAAGTAAGTATGGCTGTATACTACTGACCTTCCACTGTGTGTGGAGAGCTGTAAGCTAGCGCCTCGATTTGGTCCAGAAGAGACAATATTAAATAAATATATATGCCAATTAAATCGTTAAATAAAAGTGTCATTAATTATTTAAAATTGGCATTAAATAAATAAAGTTGGAAAAAATAAATAGATGTTGAAATATATGAGGTATTAAAATTGCCATTAAAAAGCACATTCATTCATTCTTTCATTCATTCATTCATCTTCCAATCCGCTTTATCCCTTTCGGGGTCACAGGGTTGCCGGAGCCTAACCCGGCTACTCATATGCAAAGGCAGGGTACACCCCTGGACCGGTCGCCAGTCTGTCGCAGGGGCCACAATCACACACCCATGCACACTCACATTCACGTTCACACCTACGGACAATTTGGAGTGACCAATTAACCTATGAAGCATGTTTTTGGACGGTGGGAGGAAGCCGGAGTTCACGGAGAAAACCCACGCATGCACGGGGAGAACATGCACACTCCACACAGAAAGGTCCCCCATTGATGACACTGACACAAATGGTCTGAGTTAGCCACGCCCTCTGAGTTTGATGGGACAGTTTGATAGATAACATAATGAAATGCTACAAAGGAGAACATGTAATGTTTCTTTAAATCAGGAAACGTGTCATTAAATCGTGAAATAAATAAATGTTTCTTAAATCATTTAACATTAAATTTTAGTGAAATATTGACATATGGTGACACTTGTAATTACTTATTTACAGTTTTAAATAATTAATGACACTTTTATTTAAATATTTAATACAAAAAACATTTATTTCAGTTTGTCTCTTCCATTCCTCAGTGGCCAAGAATTAAATAAATATGTCATTAGATGTTCAAATGTGGCAATTTTATTATTTTAATTCCACATACATTTTATTGTTTAAATATTGATTTCCAGTTTCATTTATTTAATGCCAATTTTAAATAATTAATGACACTGTATTTAACGATTTATTGATGTATTTATTTATTTAATATTGTCTTTTCTGGATCTCCATTATATAACAAGCTCACTCCTAATTAGTGAGAGTGACTGCCATTGAAAGATGACTCACACCAGCTCTGACCAATCAAGGCTTACTATTTTTGTCTGGTTCCAACATGGAGTTGTTTGTTTCGTGGAAAAATGGCAACTGAATTGACTTCATTTTGTTGGATCAGTGTATGGAATTTGTCTACAAAACAAGAAAAAGAAAAGTATGAGTGTGTGAGCATCCTACGTGGTACTGTGTTTCTGTAGTCTGCCTCTAGCATATACTTTTCTTTATTTTAAGTGGCTGTTGCTCCATTCCAGCTCCATTGCAGCCTCCCAGTGAATGGACAGCTTCAGAAGTTCAAGGGGGAAGGAGCTGTTTTGCATAACATAGTTGATTTTTATCCTTTAAGTTATATGGGGAAAAAAATTCAGATGGTAGCAGTTGGGCATTTCTGTTGGTTGGTTCCCCAAATGGCTTTTTCAGAGTACCTGCAATGCCTTGATGGGGTGGGGGAGGGGACCCTGTGTTTAACACGGACAGACTGGACTTTGCCTGAGGACAAGGTTTTGTTGCTGTCTTCATGGCTTTTGTTAAGAAACTTTCAACCTCCAAGCACATTCAGTCTTGATCATTTTTGTGAATTGCCTTTTGTAATTTTTTTGCTCAGTATAATAAAATTAATTGTTGACAGAGAGCTTAGGCCTACTTGCTCTAGCCCAGGGGTCTCAGGGTTGAAGACCCCTGCTCTAGCCTAAGCCTTTTACTGTTGACTCAGTCCTCATTTTTACACATTATTTGGATTATCGAGATGCTCACACACCGAACACGATTTGCACAGCAGAGGCAGCCAGTTTCAATGTAAAATCAATGTTTAAGACGCAAATTGAGGTTCTGCTGCATGAATTGAGCAGCCGACGCAGCGTGAAAGTCTGAAAACAGCGCAAATTGAGCAATGCAGTGCAAATTCAGCGATGTGTGTAGCGAGCCAGAGTAAAAAAATCGAATCTCTGAGAAGGTCGCAACGTCTGTGTCAACCAATCAGGTTTCAGAACTCCTAAACTTTCATGCATTTTCTTAACCTGATGGATCCCTTTCAGGACAGCGGGGTTTCCTGAACCCTTCCCGCTACTGTTGGGCGACAGTCGACCCGGTCAGAGAGAGACGGAAACACCACGGAAGTGACCATCATCCAGACACAGCGGGACTGAAGCTCACTGTACCAGAGAACCTCTAAATTTGAGGTGATCACACTTTGTTGGCATGTGAGCTACTAAAAACACATCAAATAATGTGAAGTTTTCATTTTGAAGTGTTCAAACAAACAACCAACATGCTGTTACAACAGAAACACATGATTCCGGTTTAAAAACTATGAAAAATCCATCAAATCTTTCCAATCCAACAAATATTTTTGTGACAAACCCAATGAGCCCTTCACTCAGCATTTTGTTGGTAGCTGTCTTTAAAAAGTGACAAACCCCTCTACATGTCAGCTGCTCTTCTGGTGAATGTGGTTAGTCCCTATAGTTTGTTATTTGTTATCGTGTTTTGAATTTTGCATTTTTTCATGCAGTTAACATACAACCTGTGTTTTAAAAACATTTGTCACAAAGGGAGAATAGTAGGAAGAAGTTTAGAGTTGAATGATGAGCTGTAATGCAATCTTCCTTGTAATGTCACAAAGACTGTTTTAAAGTTAAGAGCAGAAATACCTGATCTAACGCATCATTCATTTCTCTTGGATTTTAGCCACCCACACACACTACACTGAAGAGCATCTGTCAAGCCTCAAGTGGATTATCGTTACTTTATTTCTGAGAATTTGTTGATTTCTTTTAGGGTGTAGTCCAGTTTATGGTCATGCAGGAATTTTCATTCCTGCTAATCAGCAAGTTGAAGCTGTAGCTTCTGAAAATGAGGCACCATCAGCCCTGCTGCAGAGTGGTACTCAGTCTCACACGGGAAGACGTCTGTTTGGAAAAATTAGGAGGGCTTTTACCACAGTGGCAGGGCGGGATGCTTAAATCCTGATTCATTAGTTAAAAAGCATGCTAATAAATTCGACACTTTCAGTGTTTCCCAGTCCTATTTAAGGAGTACTAAAGCTCACACAGCCCTGTTTTTCATTACCGGTTTCAATGAAAGGCAATCAGCACTCAGTATAAAAGCAAAAGTGGGTGGGTGGAGGGGGGGTCTCAGGCTTTCAGTCAGTCTTTCAATCCTTACTAACAGCACATAAAGACGTATCAGACATTGTGTGGCAGCACTTTACATGAGTGAGGCATTTTGTTCTAGGGTTGCCAGGCCTAACTTAATGAATGAAGACACTGCTTGACTGCAGATAATTCCCATGGCTCAGCGGAAGAGATTTCACATCAAATAGTGAGGCACTTTTAAACATAAGACAAATCTAAGAAACGATCATTGAGATTCAAAAGGTGTGAGTAATCCACAATTCAACTGTCCAGTATCACCCGAGAAGGTGAACATCTAGTTTACATCCAAAAGGTGTACATCAATCAGCGCTGCACTAACAGTGGATTTTTCCCTTTTCCCTAAAGAACGTCCCTGGAAACAGAGGAAACAGATGGATCTCATCTTTAGACACTATGCCCTGCTCTTTTATGTCTACCTTTTTTATTTTACAATTAAATATATAATTTCTTCACTTTTAAACCCTTTCCTTTGTTCAAAGCACTGAGTGATGTACCGTCTCCACAACACTGGGTCTGTTCTGATTGGTGAGAACAGGATATAGTGGTGGCCTTTTAATTGGCCTGGTGTTTTCTCATTATTATTAAACCTTCATTTATACAGAATCATCTCTTGAGGTTTTTTATTTGCAAAAGAGATTTTTTTTTTAACAAAAGTATAAAAGCATTATTAAAAACAGTTAAATTAACCAAAGACAGTTTTAACAAAAAAAGCATGCATTGTTATCATGATCATTGTCTGAATATGTAACTGCAAGTGTCTATATTTTTCAGTCCTTTCAGTAAAATTCTAAACTCCCCAACTTTGACCAGACCAAACAGTTTCAGATCCTGCTGAAGCTTGTTACTACAGAAGGAGAATGCTTTATTTTGACCAGGTTCTGTGAATCCTGATGGAATACCAGAGCTTATGAAGTTCTGAGAGTGAAGGCTGTGATGTTGCTCTTGTGTGAAAAGTAACATGACAAATATGATGGTACTAGAATGAGAATGGATTTGCAAATGAAAATCTACCGGTGCAGGAGTCCTTGAGTATGTAGAGAGAACAGTTAACAGAAGAGCACAGGATGCAGCGGTGACTGAGGGCATTGCTGCCTCATAAATCTTAGCACCATGATAGACAGCATCCAACATACATTGCAGCTACTATAGTATTCACATACGCGGTATCCCAATGGTCTAACTGGCTCATGACTTTTTTCTGGCATGAAAAACGAGATCTATTTCAGAAAAAAGTTTTTGATGTGGGGCTTAAAAGGGAAAATTTCAATTAATGGTAGATTTTTACAGTGGGGATTGAAAGTTTGGGCACCCCAGGCAAAATGTTCAATTATTGTACATAAAGAACCCAAGGAAAGATTGAAAAATATCCTAAAGAGTCAGTTTACAGATTCTTTCCTTTAATATGTTAAAAAAAATAGGCTTTATTTCATCATTTACCATTTTAAAATAACAGAAAACCAAATAATGGCATGTGCCTGGACACCCTGCAAAGTCAGTACCTTGTACTCCCCCCTTTGGCAAGTATCACAGCTTGTAAACATTGTAAACTGACAGAAATGCTCATCACATCATCAGCAAAGGAAGGGTGGCTGTAGCCACAAGACAAAGCTGTTTGTCTAAATCTCTGAACACAGCACAGCAACTGGAAAATGTAATGTCTAAATCCTCAAAGAGGGCCATAATGAGGATCCACAGTGACAGGCACTGAGCAGATTTGGGCAGACTTCACCTGTCGGAGCACACACACATATGCCCTCACCTGAGCCGCAATCGTTCGCTGTGAAAACAGGAGCAAAAGTGCAGATGTGATTAGGCCATTCTTTTATTGATTTGACATGGAAAACACTTTCATCCACAAACACACATGCACCAGCACTACAGCCGGATTCTTATGGAGCCATAAAAAGGAAAGACAAACCCCTTCATGTAAAAAAACAACAAAGATTCAGTTAGGTCACCCGTATTACCATTTTTGGCATTTGGCATTTTTGGATTACCCTGGAGCCAGGCCTGGGTTGGGGCTCGCAGGCGAGCGCCTGGTGGCCGGGGCTCCTCCCACAGGCCCGGGTCGGGTAAAACCTGAAGGATCGACGTGGGATCGCTCTCCAGTGGGCCCACCACCTGCAGGAGAGCTCAGAAGGGGCCGGTGTATTGTGGTTTGGGTGACAGGCGTAGGCGAGTGCCTTGGCGGCCTAAACCCCGGTCATGGAACTTGGCTTTTGGGACATGGAACTCTCTGGAAGGAGCCTGAGCTTGTGCGAGAGGTTCAGAGGTACGGGCTCAATATAGTTGGGCTCACCTCTACGCACAGCCTGGGCTCTGAAACTCAGTCTCTTGAAAGGGGTTGGACTCTCTACCACTTGTGAGCCCCCAGCTTAGTCGCCAAGTGTTGAAGTTCACCCCGGTGGATGAGAGAGTTGCGTCCCTTCGCCTTCGGGTGGGGGACAGGTCTTTGACTGTGGTTTCGGCTTATGGGGCGAACAGCAGTTCAGAGTAACCAGCTTTCTTGGTGTCTCTCGAAGGGGTACTGGAAAGCGCCCCAACGGGGGACTCCATTGTCCTCCTGGGTGACTTCAATGCCCACGTGGGCAACGACAGTAGCACCTGGAGGGATGTGATTGGTAGGAACGGCTTCCCTGATCTGAACCCGAGTGGTGTTTTGTTGTTGGGACTTCTGTGGTCATCATAGTTTGTCCATAACAAACACCATGTTTGAGCACAAGGGTGTCCATCAATACACGTGGCATCTGGACACCCTCGGCAGGAGATCAATGATCGACTTTGTAGTCGTTTCAAGCGACTTTTGGCCTTGTGTCTTGGACACTCGGGTAAAGAGAGGGGCAGAGCTGTCCACTACCTACACACTCCTCAGCCTCCCTGGGAAAGTCTATGTCAGGGTACTGGAGAGGAGAGTCCGTCCGATAGTTGAATCTCAGATCCAAGAACAACAATGCGGTTTCTGTCCTGGTCGTGGAACTGTGGATCAGCTCTACACCCTGTCTAGGGTGCTGGAGGGTTCATGGGAGTTTGCTCATCCTGTCCATATGTGTTTTGTGGATTTGGAGAAGGCGTTCGGCCTTGTCCCCCGTGGTGTCCAGTGGAGGGTGCTTTGGGAGTATGGGGTCCACGGAGCCTTACTCAGGGCTGTCCAGTTTGCAGCCGAGTGTGAAGCGGCTGGGATGAGGGTCAGCACAGATAAGTCTGAGACCATGGTTCTCGACCGGAGAAAGGTAGTTTGCCCTCTCTGGGTGGGTGGAGTGCTCCTTCCCCAGGTGGAGGAGTTTAAGTATCTTGGGGTCTTGTTCATGAGTGAGGAAAGATCGTAGCGTGAGATCGACACGCGGATTGGTGCGGTGTCCACCGTGATGCAGTTGCTGTACCGGTCTGTCGTGGTGAAGAGAGAGCTAAGACAGAAAGCAAAGCTCTCAATTTACGGGTCGATTTACGCTCCAATACTCACCTATGGTCATGAGCTCTGGGTCATGACCGAAAGAACGAGGTCCCGGATACAAGCGGCTGAAATGAGCTTCCTCCGTAGGGTGCTCACTTAGAGATAGGGTGAGAAGCTCGGTCACCCGGGAGGAGCTCTGAGTCGAGCCGCTTCTCCTCCACATCGAGAGGAGCCAGTTGAGGTGGCTCGGGCATCAGGTTCGGATGCTCCCTGGACGCCTCCCTAGGGAGGTGTTCCAGGCTTGTCCCACTGGGAGGAGGCCCCGGGGAAGACCCAGGACACGCTGGAGAGACTACGTCTCTCGGGTGGCCTGGGAACGACTCGGGGTCCCCCCAGAGGAGCTGGAGGAAGTGGGCGGAGAAATAAGGGAGCTATCAGAGGTGAGCAGGTCTCCTGAAGCTTGACTAAATGCACTGCTGGACTGTGTCTTTAAAAACAAAAGGCTGAAGTCAGAGAAAAACAGCTGGTTTTTGGAATTGCTGCATCTTTAGTGGAGATAATCAAGGATGATGTAGCTGATTTAGATGACATCCCAGTGTGGACAGCACTGGAGTCCCACAGGACCAGAGAAAACTGAACTGCTGCTTTCCAGCCTCCTGTTCCTGTGAGGAATTACTGCTCAGTGGTTCAGTGAAACCCTGCAGGCTCAAAGGGGGAATGTGTGACTGCATGAGTGTGGATTTGTCCGTCAACATGTCAAGAAGACTGACAGACCATTGTGTTGCTGACAGTAGCTGAGAGCTGCAGCACTTCCATTAAGGAGATACACGCCTTTGCATACTCTGCTGTTCCATTTCTGCTTACTGACATGCAGGGTGACATGTCAGGACACTCAGTGTTTAGCCACAACATGAAAACCAGTGTCAGTGGAAGACAGGGGCAGGGATTCAAGAAAGAAGGCTGAAGAAGACTAAATAAAAATGCTGAAACCATTCGAAAAAAAAAACAATGAAACAATATTCTAACTTGGAAAGAAAGCAGTGAAGCTTAGAGGAGAAACTTCAGAGATACTTTTACTTCTTGAAATCTAACAATCTATCTAAACAAACAATGCAAAAGTGGCCCCTACTACTTCTCCACTGGTCTTGTTCGCTCCACAACACAAATGCCACAACTCTGTCTCTGCTAGCACATTCTTGCTCCCATTTATTTTGCACAAAGACCATTTTGCATCCCATTTATTTATTTCATTACATTTACTTGAGTAATTTACTGGATTTAATGTGAGCGTCCATTTAAATGTAGTTGAGTAAAGAGTACAAATAATAATCAAAAATGTAGTTGAGGAGAGAGTAAAAGTTGCTTATATCTTGATACTCAGCACAAGTACAAAGTGGCGAAAAAAAAAAAAACATAGTTAAGTAAAGTAACAAAGTCCATTTACACAAGTATTTTCCACCTCTGTCTGCATTTGACCCACACCATGGAGGAGCGGTGAGCTGCAGGAACTATTTGGTCGTTTAACCCCCCAATCCAACCTCTTAATCCTGAGTGTCAAACAGGGAGACATATGTAGAGTCTTTGGTATGACTTGGCCCTGGATGAAAAATCACAGCCTTCCAGTCTCGGGGCCGACACTCTTCCACAAGGCCACTGAGCTGCTCACTTTACATTAGTAAAGAGTTGCATATCGGTGCAAAGCTGCTTTTCTCTGCGTCAGAATCAGATGATTCACGTTGCTTGTGTAAAGACTTAACCACTGACCGGAGCTGCATTTATAACATTGCTCTCTTCTTCTTTTCTGTCCAACAAAAAAAGTATATAAACAAAATTAATATAAAGTTTAGCCTGAAATATATAAGGAGTTTATACAAATATACAACTTGTGTGTCAGAAAATTCACAACCCACTGTTGTAACAGTAAAAATCTGTCCAACACAAGAGGCCTTCCTCTCATATCTGTTTGCTTAGCGGTTGGAAAGGACAAGTAAAAAAAAAAAGATGTCTGTAGGATGCATATACAAATTATGCTCCGATTGTGTAATTTTTTTCATTTCTTACAGCCAGGCTGCACATAAGGCACATGCGACGAGAACGTACTCATCTCTTGAACAGCACAAACGGGCTTTGTGCCCAGTGCACAGGATTCGGAGGGGATGAAAAACATGAAAAATCTGTACAACACGGCCACATCTCACCTGCTTCCCCCTTACATACCCTTACGTGTTGCTTAAGGGTTCCCTACAACCTGACGCTTGCAGCATGTTCATAAAAAATGTGAAAGAATATTTCTGTCTTACAGGCTCACTGGTTGTCTATAATCTTAAAATTTTGTAATGACCACCTGTGTGTCCCACACAGATTTGCCCGTTTTCCACCAGCACACAACCCGCATCCACAGGCTGCCCTTGTGTCATAAGGGCTGTTATAGCAGCTCCTTTAACAACCCTCCACTGGCCCAGACAACCAAAAAACCTGCAGAACCTGCATGGGTCAACTGCTGTATGAGTGCATGTGACTAAGGCTTTAATCTCCCCACTACAAAACTTGCTGCAAGATTGGCCCCAGCAAACTGACATCCCAGAGGATGATATGAAGAACGAACACTGCTTGAAAAAGGTAACTCTAGAGACCAGATTAGAGTAAAACACGTTAGACAGGGGTAATGGGTGGAAGAATGAAGGCATGCACCAGAAGGAGAGCTGACCAAAGCTTTTTTTCTGGTACTTAAAGCTGTGAGTTAATGTGGAAGGACTGTGCCTGATTTGACTTCATCTGAAAGCTTGATTAAAAATGAAAGACTAGTCCCTGACAGTTTGCAGTGTTTGGATTCGTTTGAATAAAAAAGGGTTCAGTTTAGAGACTTTCGCATGATATATTCAAGTTTAAATGACTCTTGAAATGTGTGTCAGTCCCATCCAATATTGTTGCAAGACATATTGTCACGTATTCTACACGTACAGGCTGTAACCATCTCGGTGGTGGAAATATCTTTGAAGACTACATAAAGCACATTGTGTTTGGAGGGCTGTAAAACTGACTGCAGAGTTTGTGACCGTCTTCATGGCTGAATTGGTGTTGTTCCCCATCTCTGTCTCTGCTGTATCATCAGACACCTGAATGTGGGAAAGTTATGAAATGAAAGATTTTATGGCTGTATTGTTAGAAGAAACTTGGATGTTTACATTCAATTATTAGGATGGTTAGAGAAAAGTTTAGTGTCATAATACGCACGTAGTATGTCATTTTTACATAAACTACTACAAAAATGAACATGTTTAGGCCTGTGATGCTGTTTTCTTGTAAAACAAACCATCTGGACTCTAGAAGGAGAGAAAAGGATGAGACAAAATCTGACGCTTCTCAGTGGGTTCGAGCTTCCTCAGATATTTAAGCCCAGGAAGTTATTCCAGTTAGCAGATAGAAAGCTAGACACAACTCACCTCGGCTCCTTCAGCAATAATTTTGGTTTTGCTACACGGAATCTGTTCAAAGACCATTTCTGTGGTCAGAGCAGATTCAGGATGAAGAGTTTGCAGAGACATGAGACAGAACGAAGCAAAAAGTAACAAGTTATCTCTGTATCATCTTGTGGCTAAATGCAAACATTCCTCCACCTTAATTTGTGGCTCAAACTTTACACTGCTGTTGGTGGGTGATTTCAAAGAAGAGGAAAACTTGAAGTAAGATGCAGGTATCTGAAGAAGCTTACCTCTTCACTAAACTTTTCCTTCACATTGCACCTTTGGCCATGCTAGTTTTTAATTAAACAGAAATGAACCTTTCAGGAAAAACTTAAACAATAAAACATGCTCGTAACATTTTAGAGGTTCTGTTCTTTCTGGTTAGCACTTCTTTACCAGCTTGCAGTCGCATCATGAAAAATACAGGAGTTTTCTGGGTTTGCAGCAGAGACCTTTGATTGCAGGCAGAGATGGAAAGACTCAAAAAAGACAGGAGAGGGAGAGTATAATATGAAACACTGCAGCACTCGCCTCTCAGTCATCCCAAAGGACAGAGGTCATCATCACTGCCTATTCTGTCCTCACTTCGAGTGGTCTGCCGTGTCAAAGCTAGGCAGATAGCTAACAAAAAGAAGTCGGAGGAAAATAAGGCGTGCCTTTTCTTGTTTTATTTCTAACTCCTTTCTTTATGTAAAACTGTAGAAAACACAAAATACAACAGTAAGTATCTTACAGACGTGTTTAATTACTTTTACAAATAAATTAAAATGTCTACAGAAAATTTAGAACTATTTCAAGCTTATGGCTTATTAAATAATACCAATAAACATAATTTCTAAACATAACATCTTCTTGGCCTCATATGTAATATAATACATAACATTTACAGTAGTTACGGACAAATAGTGTGCAAGGGTGTTGCCATGTGCTCTGTTAGCATCAAAATGGTAAGCTAGGAGTTGTAGCAATGAATAACCAAAGGGTGGCACTATTGCCTACAGGTTGCACTAACTTTTTAAAGAGACAGAACACTGCCTTTGATTCTCTTCCTTCTCATTGCTACGTCTTCATCAGTAGTCTTTGAAGTGTTGGGTCAGTTTCAGCTGAACGCAGCCTCTTATACTGCAACACTTTACTGTTCATGTCTGTTGACATAATATGTTGGGATCAAAAGGCTACTGATAAAAATAAGACTTACATTTTACAGAAAATCCAAAGATTATTAGAAAGAGAAACCAGTGAGCAAAACAAATTTTCCTCAGTATTGATGATTTTTTTACCTTTTGGCTCTCTCTCCAATGATGTGATTGCAGTGATCCAAGGTAACATTTTTAAGAGAACATTTTTGTCACAAACAGCCAGACAGCTGGTTCCACTTGCAGCAGGTTTATTATAAGGTGACAGGCAGACAGGAGCAAAGCTCAGCTAAATGTCCACAAAACTAACTCAGATGGATAATCCAGGTCAGGACAGGCGGCAAAGAGGCAGATTCAAGGTCATGTGACCAGCTCAGGAAAGACCACTTGCCAGGAAGGCACAAACAATCCTTTGCACTGAATGTGTTCCTTGTGGCTGATTGACTGATGAGAGTCAGGTGAGGAGGCATCTAGACACAGAGCCACGGGGTGATGCAGTCCTGTCAGTACTCTGGGCATGGCTCCTGCCGGTGACCAGACAGGGAGACAGAGCCCTGTCTCCTGACAATTTTTCTGTACTAAAACAGAATTTTACATCTTGAAGCCTGTTTAGGTGATTTAAGAAGATTCATTCATTCATTTTCCAATCTGCTTTATCCCTTTCGGGGTCATGGGGTTGCCGGAGCCTAACCCGGCTACTCATGGGCGAAGGCAGGGCACACCCCTGGACTGGTCGCCAGTCTGTCGCAGGGGCCACTTAAGAAGATTGAAAAAAAAAAAAAAAAAAAACCACACACACAGTGTTCTGTTTGAAGAGAACTGTTCTCTTCGGGAAAATCTTCAAATCTGTCATGATGCAGCAGCAGCAAACAACAGTTCTATTAGCAATAGAGAAAAACTTAGTGAATCAATGAGGAAAAGAGATTTTAAAGAACAAACAGCTTTGTTGTTTTGTGTAAATATCAAAATTTTTGACACTGGAGCACCATTCTCTACTGTAACTGCAAGCCAATACTCACACAAAGGGTAAACAAATGAGAGGTTCTACAGAACATTTCCATTGAAGGAGGTCCTAAACTGTCGTGAACATGTTTACAAGCTCCCATCGGAAGGAAGGAAGTGCATGTAGGAAAGAAATTCCATGTTTGGAAAAAGACAACAGTTTAAAGCCATGACAACAAAAGTTCATGCTTGCCCTGGTTGGTGGAAATTGATTCTCTTCTGCCTGGCAGCTCACCGACGCCAAGCATTTGCAGGCACCTCCTCCTTGGCTGTCCCACATTGGAGAAACAACAGCTCAATAAAAAAGCAGAATTCCTCCTGAAACAGATGAGGCCTGATGAATGCTCTAAGCTCCATGTTGATCGAGTTAATGATTTCTTCTCAGGCGTCTACCTCAACTTCTCCTTCTAACAGCTCCTTCTTCCTGTTGCTTTTTACCTTTGCTGCTCAAACTCACAGCCCTTTCTTGTTTTATCATTCTCTGAGCAGTGGCTCTGCTGTTTGACCCATCAAGAATGCCTATGAGATGAGCTTCTCATATCCACAGACTACCATCAAAATCAGTCTAAACTCAGTTGTTCAGATTTCATTTTTAGAAAAAAACTTCATTATGCAGTCACACTTCCTCAAAGGATATTCCTGTTCCAGGTCAACGTCAACAGTTGCACTGTGCAACTGTTAGCATCATCTTAAAACTCAACTTTTTGCTAGATTATTGCCAATAGACATTTCATCAGTGAGGCTACAAAGTCAAGAAACCTACACAACTGCTTCATCTTCATCTGTCCGTCAGCAGTTGTGGAATTATTGAGGTTGGTGAGGACCTGCAGTTCAGCAGTTTTGAGTGGAATAATGCAGAGTCACAGTTGGAGCAGGAGGAGGACACACCAGCTGAGGAGTCTGTGTGGAGTTCAAAATGGCCAGAGGATAGACATGTGTTTCCAATATGATAAGGATTAGAGTCAGAATGGCACATATCAGGAATAGGGCAAGTGTAGGCCAGAGACAATATTCATGCAGGGGGAGTCGTCCGTTGTCCGTTCTTAAGAGCGATGACCTTAAGAAACTGACTCAGAGCACAAGTCAGCTGGAGGGTACTCAGGAGCTGGAACCCTGTGACAGTGGGATGCATGGACCCCCATGGCACGCTCAGCAATAATAACAGCAGTCTGGGTAGTCAGCAGGATCTGGTACGGCCCAAGCCAACGCTGGCGGTTCCACCTCTGCCTTCTAAAGCTCTTAATCAGCACAAAGTCACCAGGCTGGAGTGAATGGAGCTGGCCTTCAGCAGGGCGGGGCCAGGCAGCAGCCACCTGAGAACAGATATCTCGCAAAGTTTTGGAAAGGTTAGAACAATAAGAGAGTATATTGCTCTTGCACAGGGCCGTATGTGGGGGAGGAGCCTTGGGGGCCCCACACCCACATAGGGAGGGCATGCAAAAATGATTTCTAAAGGGTTCATATTAGTTTTCTCTTGTTTTCTCCTCCTCATGTACATTGGAATGTACAAGAGGAAGAGCTTTGTTCCGTGCTATACCATTCTCCTCACAGCATTTAACAAGCTTGTTTTTTAAGGTTCCATCTTCACCTTTCCACAGCACCGCCCTTTGCAGGATGATCCATAGTTTTCTTATGTTCATGCCGAGATGAAGAGAAATTTGTGAGATGACTTTATAACAAAATGTGCACCATTATCACTAGACAAATGTTGGGGAATGCCCCATCTGGGAATGATTTTGCTGCAGCAGAGCTCAAGCTAAAGCAGATGCATCTGCTTTGAAAGTGGGGAAGGCTTTAACCCACTTTGACCACATGTCCACTATGACTAGGCAATATTGTCTTACCTTCAGATGGAGAAACTTCAATGAAATCCATCATAACGTGCTCAAAAGGCCTTGTAGGCGGAGGGTGCACAACCTGTTGCAAATTTGGAACCTTTTTGCCTGGATTGTGAGAAGCAAAGATCATGCACCACTGACAATACTTTAGTGCATAAGCTGTGAAGCCTTTTGTAAACCAATTTTCAAACATCATATTCTGCATTCCACCTTTTGACACGTGGTCTAAACCATGTGTCAATTTAGCACAGCAGGGAAAAAGGGCCGAAGGCAGACAAGGTTCCCCATCAGGGCCGAACCATCCATCAGATGTTACCGTGGAGCCATCTGAGCGCTACAGGTGTTTGTCCTCAGGAGAGGTCAAAAACTGCAGTGCTGTCAGGGGGTATGGAACAGAATAGATAGTTTTACCCTACAGGAGCTTGACAAGATGGCTGACGCTCTACCTGGCCGGGATTCCAGAGCTCCTGTTTGCAGAGACTGCATCATTGCCAACTTCAGGTCATCATTCAAAAACTAAGATCTGAGCTTAAGGAGAAATACCAACGAATTGATAAAATACTGTCAGTTACATCTTCCCAGTCGAATTACATTACGTACCTCCAGAAGTCAGCCATCCAGCAATCGAAGATCAAGGATCAGGCCAGTGGCTCCATGACACAGACCTTCCATGGTCTGGAGGAAAGGCTACTGAAGCTGACAGCAATGTTGTGCTGCTTCGTGGTGGTGTTTTGGACGGATTAGAGCTGACTGACGAATTCCGGGCACCAGTCAACTCCAGTCCTGGGGAGTCTGCTCGGTTTCCACCTGACCTCCAAGAAAACCCGAGTGACCCGACTCTCAGCTCAACACCGAAGCTGTCCTGGGCAGAGGTGACACGCCGCAACCGGAGGAGCCATGTGCCGGAACGCCGTGATAGAGGCACGACTTTGGCTCTAGCCAACCGCTATGCCCCGCTAGCTGAAGGCCCAGGCCCTGCTGAGCTGCCGACGAACCGATGGCACCCATCGGGACCAGGATCATGTCAGCGAGGACCTTCAGCTGTCCCCTCTCCACCTTCGGCTACTGGAATCGTCCCAACGGCATCTCCTGCTTCCGCTTCCTCGGCTACGGTCAGACCTCTGGATCAATCAGCGGCGTCCACTGCTGCCTCCAGACCCGCTTCGAAGGAGCCAGGCGGGAGCTGACCCGTTCCCGGAGCTGACCCGTTCCCGGAGCTGACCCGTTCCCGGAGCTGACCCGTTCCCAGAGCTGACCCGTT